>CM025256.1:18395941-18408764 GCA_013677275.1 Gossypium schwendimanii
TGTATTCATTTAGCTCAAGTGTTCTTCTTTGTATTTGTGCTTAATTGGAAAACATCCTAATCTTGTAAGGATTGTTTCTTTGTTTGGTTATTTGTTTCTCTTTGAGAGAGGGTTTGCAACTTAAGGTTTGGGTAGAAACCTTAAGGAAGTTGCATATTAAGATTTGAGGCATAAATCTTAAGAGAGGTTGTAAGGTTAAATTTTGTCCTCAAAGGTTGCCAAATTAGTGAATTTGGGGAGATCCTTAGATGTGGTAAGCTAAAGTAATGGAGTAGGCAATTGGGGTTGAACCACTATAAATCCTTGTGTTCTTTGTTGCATATTTTTCATTGCTTCCACCAAAATTTCTCAAAGGCCAATTCAACCTCCCTATCGACGATTTTGAGTTGCTCCTTCTAAGCTAACAACATGGTCAGTAACTAACTCAGGATTTAGGTAAATCACACCATGGACATCACAAGTGAATTAATTCATATATGGATTCAAAATTAATTCATCTTAGGTCTAGTCCAATCTATCATTCTACCAATGAATACATCTATGTCTCTACTTGTGGAGTCAACTGCTCCGATAGCCATGACTAGCCATATCCCCAGTTGGAATTGTAGACAACATAATAATCCTTCTTAGTATTTAAATCAAATGGTCACTTTGATTCTTTTACGGGATTACAGACTCATTTAGATTATCTATTAAAGTAAGTTGTCTTTCTCGCAATATAAATGTTCTTATAATACCACTTATTTTTAGTTTGAACTTAGACAATCAATGAGCTAATATTTGCTTGTCACAATTTAGCTATGCATGCAAAATATGAAAGATAAAAAAAATACAAAAGACATAATAGTGAAATGTGAAATTAACTTTATTTATTCATCATTCAAATAAATAGAAAACAATTTCATGTTTACTACGATATGAGCACATTTCCCTAAAATCCTCCACGTTGAGAACTTATTATTTGGGAGGGCTAGCATAGACAGGCATAAATACACATTGGAGTTAAAGTTTGAGGATAGCTTCGAGTTCACTATACCTCCAAATGATCTTTATAGCTTCAAACCCTCTTTAGAGGCATATGAGGAGTTCCTAGAAGTAGTTTGATGATCTATAGAAGGTGGCTCATCATTGTACCTTGGAATATCACCCATTAGAAGGCGTGGAAGCACGAGCTATTTGGGATCAGCTTAAATGGTTTCAGGAGTAGTGATTTTATAGAGGGATTGTAAATAATTATGAGAAGGTACCTTATACTTACGCTTGGCCAATTGGCTATGACGACACAGTATTTCAAATTTTATCAGGGTTGGATTTTATACCCTTAAAGTTCATAGTACATTTTGGCCTATTCACGGATTGTAGATGAGGGTCTTGGAAGGTGTTGCTTATGTGGTGCCCTTAGACCCTCCAAAGGGTGGTGAAAGAGATAATGGGGGTGGTGTTTAAAGGGTGGTGAAGGGGTCTAGGGCATTTGAGACTGCCAATACTAAAGGTACTAATATTGCTGCTAGTGGTGGTGTAGGGCTTGTTGAACTATCTGTTGTACCTTCTGCTACTCAACCCTTAGGTGAGAAAATGACTGCTAATAGTTCAACTCCTCTAATTGAAATTTCCTTAGATGAAGAGGAGGCTCATTTGGATGTCCCTCTGATGGAAATGTTCATGGATTCATTACATTATATAGTGGAAGGAGTGGACAAAATTAGGCTGGAGGGATAATTTGGAGGGGGCCTGATGCTTTAGTTATTCCTTTTTCTCCCTAGTTATCCTCTTTCATGACTTTTTATTTTGATTTGTTGTTTCAATTCCAACTATTACTTTGTGTTTTTTTGGCAGATACTTCTAATGCTAACGTAAGAGTGATGGACTCAAAATTTATATATTCCATTTTAAGTAGTGCTGTTGCGGACACAAGCAGGAGAAGGGCTGAAAACTGCACTACTCCATTAGCGAGGGGCTCCCTCTATGGTTGCCACCCTTTGTAACCTTCGAGAATGTTCCTACTATAACCAATGAAGGAGTGATTGGGGCCTCTTTTAGTGCTTATGTCACAATGTTTGCATCTTAGGGGTCTTTGAGGACTTATGCCTGAATTATCCCTGGTAGTGCTACTGTTTTAAGAGTTGGCCTTAGGAGATGCCATCGAAACACATTCATGAAAAAAAATCTTGAATTTATTTAAGAAAATAAATATTAAAATATTTTTATAAAATCATAGAAAATATATAAAATCAATTTCTAATTCTAAAATCATGTTTAAACCATTTAAAATCAATTTATAGGTGTTTGGAAGTGTCCGGGACTGAATACGAGCCTTAGAGAGCTCAATCTCAACAAAATAGTGTAATAGTACTATCAAGTGCCTAGGTATTAGTACTTAAGGCCGTAGGTAATAGACCCAAATCGATGAACTATCCAAACGAGTATTTTGTCGAGTTAGGGTATGATACCCTTGACAGTAGTACCAGACCTTGGGCACTTAGGATGAAATTTTGGCCCCTTTGAAGCTGAGAATTGATGCCTATACCATAGATATTGAACCTTAGGTGTAAGGGACCAAATTTTTGGGTTCTAAACACCTAAAACTCATTTTGAATCACCTCCAAAGAAAGCCACCATGAAACATGCTTCAAGAAAAATCATGTACAAGTGAGACTTTACTTAACACTTGCCCAATCTAAACCATTAGCCAACAAATAATTCATGAACAACATTAGCATAACAAGGCCATTAAAAAACCATTAAAAATGAGTTAATTAATAAATCAAGCTAGTTGCATGCATGCAAAGTGGAATTTTTCTACACATATGAAATAGAATAAAATAATTAAGCCTTTAACAACTACATCACAACCAATACTTCAAGTACTCAATGTCATATGAAATAAGCATATTTACACATGTGGATGCCCTAGGTGCATACCATAATATAAAAATAGGTGAATTTCATACTCTTGTTGTCTTGATGATAATGTGATGCTCCAAAAAGGGTGTTGGCTTTGAGGATCCGAAAATGCAACCTACAGTCAAAAAACAACAGTGGGTAAGTGTAATTGCTAAGTAAGTCCAAATACAAATTACCATACTTACCTTGCCCCTTGTAGGAGTTATCTAAGTTAATAGTTATCTATTGAACAAAGGTAAACATAAATATAAAGCAAGAAGCATTAAAACAATTCTAAAAATAAAAGTGACAAGTAACATTTCATATGTACAATCTCATAAAGATATTGTCAACATCATTCATCATATAAGCAAGAAGTAGTAAACATGCTTAATTTCAATTCATATTCTAACAAGTTCACTCTTTCCTACATGATTTTCAAATATACATTTTATCTTTAATTAACATTCTTAAGTTCATTCTTCTTATTTGACCCACCATAACCTTAGTAAAATGAGACTTGAACACTCGAGAATTCCATCCTAGAAAACCAAATAAGTATATATAAACATTACACTAATTATGCATTCTTACCCATACAACCAAGATATAGCACTAAGAGTGCTCTAACCTACACAGCCAAGGTTCTTAAAAGAGAACACCCATTTGGCACACACTGAAATGTCAAGCCATGATAATGTAAAAGAGCTCCAAATCTCCATATAACTCGTTCAAGTGCTAATAATCCCTATTGGCATGACAATCGTATCCTAACCCTTACACTAAGTTTACAATGGCATTTTACATGATTAAGCATATATATGTAATTTCAAGTATTTTAGAAGCTTATAGTACCTTAATGATATGATTATGTCATAAAATTTCACACATCCAAGATTTCCACATAAACATGTCAATATTGAATCAAATCTTATCATAGCTAAATTTTCATATTTCACATCTGTGCTCTTCATTGATAGCTTTTTGGAATAACAGAACCTTTAACCATAATTAACATATAAATTCCAACACAAAAATCCCTTATACCACTCAATGTACATTTATAGTCATATTTTTACACACACACACAAACATCTACTTAGAGCCACATTTCGTGTTTAACATTCATATTCCTCAATCAATGACCATTCAAGTGAAATTCACTTAACTCAACTACAACATAATTGTCATGTAAATTACATTTAATATGTTAATTTAATATTTACTATATTAATATTTTAATTAATACCTAAAAAAGATAATCATGGTAAGTTCCATGAGAACTTACTTCAAATCTAACAAAAGGATGGAAAGCTCCTCACTTTCCACTTCAATCAATAATATTCTATTTACCTTTGTTGAGATCCCCTTTCTTTACTTGATTTTCTTAATTTTCACCTCCTCACTGTAACCCAAATTTCTCTCATGAGCTATCCAAATCCCTAAGTATGGGTGATGAAGATGATGGTGAAAATGAAGAATAAGAAGGCTCAAATATGATTTCTAGAAGTTAGTTCTACAAGAAAATGGCGAGGATTTAAAGAGTTTGAAGAAGAGAAGATCAAAATAGAAAACTAGCTTCTTCTCCTCTTCTTTCAATCTAGCCGACCGGGTTCTTATACTCCTTTTAATATTTTGGTAATTTTAAAAAAAAAGTATTGAGGGTAAAAGGTTAAAGCTTTATTTTGAACATGTGGCCGCCATTTTTTTATGAGGAAAAAGTGATTTTTAGAAACCAAACTATCAAAAATTAGAAATATTTAATCATAATTATGTTTCAAATGAATAAAATGTCCTTGCTAGAAAAATTACCATTTACCCATCAACTCATAGTTTTGTCCAACCAAGCCCTAAACCTTAAAAATGGATCAAAATGCTTTACAATGGCTTCTCAATAGTCGAAAAATAATCAAATCCATAAAAACTGAATTTCATAACAAATTTACATATATAGCCTTCGAAAAATATTGTTTGAAATACCAGATAATTCCTTGCATTCATTGATTGTTGTAGATGACTTAAAGTATGTGTACATGCTGTGTTTGCAGTTCAAATGGAGCCTCCCACTCTTACTATTTCTACGGGCCCAACATTTGTCACTATTCCTCTCATTGGGACAGGTGACCCCTTTGTGGCCACTACTTGGAGGGCTCGAGTAGTATTAGATGATTTTTTGTGGTATTACCTTGCCTTGAAGGAAAAGAAAGAGAAACTTTAAGGTGCTTTGGAGAAGGCTGCATAAGAGGTAACTGGTCTAAATCAGAAAGACTTGGATAGAAAGGGGGAGAAAGAGGAGTTATAGAGAGTTAAAGACAAGGTTGATGATGTTGCTACTAAGGCTCAGGAGGATGTTGAGTTTCAGAGGGTTTGATGGAATATTTAGAGGTTTTGTGGTCACCTTGCAGAGCGAGAGAGACGAACTTAATGAGCACAGCGAGAGGTATCGGGCTTAGTATGAGAAACCTTGGTCAAATAGTTGAGTCAGAAAGAGCCTATTGGGAGTGGGGTAAATAACTACAACAAGAGAAAAAGGATCTCCAACAAAAGAAAGTGGTTAGGTCCAATGACTTAGAAATTTTTGATGAGGCCAAGTATACTGTAGACCCCTTTTTTAGAGATAGCTTCGTCTTAACAGCCCAATTGGCTTTTAACCTGCATGACCTGTTTGGGGTAAACTGAGGGGCTTGCTATGTGGCCACAAAAAATGTGGTGGGTCTAGGGTTTGATGTAATGGACCCTTCGGGGGTGGCTTGGAAGAAATTCCAAGCTAAGAAAAAAATTAAGGGTGATGCCTCACCTAATACCCATCAGCTAGACTCGGAGTTTAGTGTAGGTGAAGAGGTGGAGGATGAAAATGGGATAGAACTAATTCTAGGATGGACCTACCATTGAAGGACCCTTCGTTCTTATTAGTAAAGGGGATAATCCATTGAGGCCGATCTTGTTATCAATGTTTCTATTTTAGATCCTATTAACCCTATGAACGCTGCTCCAGATAATGTCCTTTCTGCTTCGACTTCCCCGACTGTGGAAAACATTATTGTAGATTTAGATTATCCCCGAGATATTATTTTATATATCCCATTTCTTTTCATGTACTTGCTTATTTTACTCAATGAAATGAACTATTCTCTAACTTTACTCTTTGTTGCTCCCTTTTGTTGTGTATGCATCCTTGTTAATTATGTATTTTACATGCACTTTCTCATTGCGTAGCGGAGTGATGTAAATGTCTTTATGTTGTTTGCTTTCAAATACTAAAGGTGTGATTTAGATTGTAGTTCAACTTGGAAGACCGAAAGGTGTCATTGTTCTCAGTTGCACCTTTCAAAATTACACCAATTGAATTGTATTAATGGAAGGTGCCCTCATTCACGGTTGGACTCCTTAATATTATACAAATTGAATTATAAGAACAGAAGGTGCCACTGTTCATGGTTGAATCATTTGGTATTACACAAATTGAATTGTATTAATGAAAGGTGCCACTGTTCATAGTTGAACTCCTCGATATTAAGCATATTAAATTGTATTAACAGAAGGTGCCATCATTAATGGTTGGACCATTCGAAATTATGAAAATTGATAAATTTTGCTAAGTATTAATAACAAGATATCTAAATATTATGTTTTTGTTCTATTTCTTTCATTCATTTTCTCTCATGCATGATACCGTGTATAAGATGTTGCAAAATAGAGGCATAAAGAAGATTGTAGGAAATGGAAGCATATAATTTGGCTTACATTTTCTTAAATATAGAAGTTTCTCTAGTGTCTGGCGTTCCATGTTTGCGGTACAAGCTTCCCATCCTGACGTCCTTGTTGATATCCCTGAACCCTATCTTCTTCACAACCTTGTATGGGCCCTCTCAATTTAGTGTTATATTGCCTCGTTGGCCTGTTGACAGGTTCGCTTTAGTGTTTCTTATGACTGTATCTCCCACTTGGTATTGTTTGTTTCAAATTTTGGAGTTGTAATAATTAACAACTTACTATGCATGGGCCATTAATCGAGTTTCAACATTATCTTTGATTTCTTCCAAGAAATCCAAGTTTTCCTTGAGCAGTACTTCATTGCTTCGATCATTATAATGGAGGATCTTTGTGAAATCATTTCAACCTTTGCAGGGATTACTACCTCCAAACCATACATGAGGTTGAACGATGTTTCCTTAGTACTTGTATGGGAATTGGTCCTGAATGCTATAGAATTCCTAACAAATCTTCTAACCATGCCCCTTTTACCTTATCCATTTTTTTTCTTCAATGCCTTTAGGTCTTTTTGTTTGTACAGCCTTTGCCTGACCATTCGTCTGAGAGGTATTCACAGAGCTATGTGCCAAACAAATCTAAAGATAACTACAAAATTCTTCAAATTTACCCTGAAATTGTGTGCCATTATCGGTGATGATCAAACGCGGGACCCTGTACCAATAGATCACTATTTTCTCCAAAAATTTGTCCATATATTTCTTTGTGATCATGGTCAATGCCTCTTACTCCATCCACTTCATGAAGTACTTAATGGCAACTACGATGTACTTATGTGTCACTATTGGTGGAAACGAGCCCACAATATCTAACCTATAATGTTACAAAAGGCCAAAAACTAGATATGAATTGTAATGGCTCAAGTGGCTGATGGGGTATAGTATAATGTTTTTGGCAAGGTTCGCACTTGGTGACAAATTCCATGACATCCTTTTAAAGGTAGGCCAATAATAACCTTGGAAAAGGACTTCAGTGTGTGTGCCCTAACCCCCAAATGGTGCCTACAAATACCTTCATGAATTCCATGGAGAACGTACTCAGCTTTTGAGGAAGTCGGTCATATAAAATATGGTTGCAAAAAACTCTTCTTGTACAGCACTACTCCCTGGGATTTGAAGGCAACTCTTCATCCATGAGGAGTTTCACTAAAAGGGTCATCCATGACTCCCCCTTATCAACACTAAAAACCTACCAGGTAAGATATGGCTCGGTTGCTCCTGGTACCCCAACAGAATTTTACCCCATTGCTTAACCTATAAAACAACAATATAGTCATATACTATCACTGACAAATAAAAACTAATCTCATAAAATACTCTGATTATTTTTCTAATTGATAATGATAGGTGTTAAAAGTAACATATTGTAACCTCGTTCTTAATGCGTTTTTGGATAATTATTTGATTTAAAATGGTGAATTTTATGCTCCTAATCCTTTAAATTCATGTTTCTATGCTTAGGATAGCATTTGAGAGCAAAAGGGGTGAAAAACGAGTGAAAATCAGAAAATCGAAGCAAGTTCCAAGAGCCACATGTGTTGCCACACGACCATGCATCAGACCGTGTGAAAATCACGAATCGCACTCCAAACTTGTGGAAAAACACGTTTTTTTAGGTTTTTTGGGCATTTTAAGACCTATTTATGACAAAGATAAGAAGAGGGGAGTAAGCTGTCATAAAATACTCAAGAAAACAAATTGAAAAACACCATTGAAGCCGATTCTAAAGCAGATTTCCATCAAGATTGAATTACTCCTTTCGATTTCTTTGAAGTTTATTATGAGTTTCTTTGTTTTTTGTGGTTATATTATCTTTATGATGTTTTTATTTGCTATTAGGAACTAATTTTCTAAATATATAGGGAGATGAACCCTAAGATGAATTCTGTTATTTGATTTCTATTTTTACACAATAAATACTTGGATCTTGTTCTCAATTATGTATGCTTAATTTTCGGTTTAATATTTCTATATTATTAATTCATATTTGAGGTGCATAAATCAGAGGAGGAATAGACCCTATTTAAGAGTAGATCTAGCGTAATTGAGTGGAGTTGCATGTAACCCTAGAAATAGAATGACATAAATCTACCGGATTAGAGTCAAATTTAATAAGGGAATCCATAGATCAAGTTAATGCGACAATAGGGGTTTTAATTAGAGAAAAAATTCAATTAATTAACCTAGAGTCAGTTGCTCTTAGTCTTGAAGAGAGATATTAGCATAATTTAGGGATTTATACGGATCAAGATACTAAGTCAAGAAATTGCATAATTTAGAATGATAATGACAGATGAAATCTAGGTGGATTCTTTCTTGAGTATTGTCTTACTTCTTGGTTGTTAATAATTTATTTTCCTAATTTGTTCTTTTTCGTATTCTTTATTTAATTAATTTAATTAATTTTAGTTTTAATCAATCAATACAATTTGTCGGTTAAATAATAGAAAGACGGTAATTACTAGTACTTTTAGTTGTCATGGGAACGATATCTTTACTCACCGTAGCTATACTATTAATTGATAGGTGCATTTGCCTTTGTCGAATTTTTAGTTGGTTTACGACTACACTAGATAATCACTATGATAATGTACCAAATAAATCTAATCTATTATTTCATTCTAAATATTCATATTTAGGGTTTATGGAATATATTTGTTTAAAGAATGGTAATCTCTGGTTTACATCAATGGTTAACATAAATGGATTGTTTATTGTCATCTGTAAAACTTTTGCATAATATGCTCTTTTTTCATATCCATGGTTTCATTTTAGAGTGTATCTACTTTTTCTCCAGAAGGAAAGTATAACTCACCACAATCCCCTTCTGAACTTGGTTGTATCAGGTGATTTATTTTTTTTATTTCCAAAAAGAATGTATTTAAACAAGGAAAATGAAAAAGATTGTCTTGAATCCATAATAATAATAGATCACAAATCACTTACAATTCATATTTAGCAAGCTTTAAACCCATGATAAAACCTACAATAAAAAGTAAATTGACAGTTGCTGAAGTCTTTCTTCATCAGATTGTTTGGGAGAATTTAAGGGTTTTCACAACAACCCTCAAAAATAATATGATTCTTCATAGATGATGAATGAAATTTATGACTTGACCTTTCTTTGTTATCAAAATTAATTTCTTGAAACCTCTTCAATGCTTCTAATGTTTCATTTTTAGATCCGAACGACCTGTAAATGCTTCTCTTCACACTAATAACCATAGAAGCACACTCCTACCACGAATGATAGATTCCTGATTTCTTCAAAATAAAAGATGACATAGAACTTTTCCATCTTCTTCCTCACGTTGAATTATTCCTAAATATCTTTAGACAATTCTAAAGAAAATTCTTCCTATGTAACAAGCTAACAATGAAGAAGAAATGAATTTGTATACAACTATGCTATTTGCTAAGCAATAAGGAATATGATAATGGTTGTTATCATCTGTTAGAATGGAGTAACTCGAATCATTATTTAAATAAAATACAGTGGTAAAACTATGTTATTTGCTAAGCTATAAGGAAGATGATAATGGTTGATATCATCTATTAGAATCGAGTAACTCGAATAATTATTTAAATAAAATACAGTGGTAAAATAAAATAAAAGTAAAATCCATATAGAACTACACTTCTTTTATTTTATTTTAGAATAAGGTTCTTTAAACCCTATTAAACTCCATCTGTTTGATATTGATTAGAATAAGGTGTTTCAATCTTACTACACTCCTATTAGAATATGATTTTACAAGCCTATAAATAGACATAGTCTACTCCTTTTGTAATCATTCGAATTCGGCATAGTGAATTTTCTTCTTCTCTGCCAGTGATTTTTTCTGAAAGGGTTTCCACGTAAAATCTGTGTGTTTTTTATTTTTTATTTCTCTTTTCTTTGCGATATATTGTCATTACTGACATTCTATTTTTACAAATTGGTATCTGAGCTTCCGGGTTGTTTATCTCAATCAGATAATGACATCTTTGAAATATGAAATTTTGCTGTTGGATCGTAACACCAAATTCACGTTGTGGTAGATAAAGATGCAGACAGTTCTTACATAGATGGAATAAGAGGAAGCCCTGCTAGGGGTAGATAAGATGCCTTCGACATTGATGGAGAAAGAGAAGAAGTGCAAGGATCGAAAGGCGTTAACACAGTTACATCTGCATTTGTCGAATGAAATTTTGCAGGATGTGATGAAGGAGAAGACCAATGCTGGATTATAGAAGAGGTTGGAACAAATATGTATGTCAAAAACTCTAACCAGTAAGTTGCATATGAAACAACGTCTTTATGCTCATCCTTTGGAGGAAGGTGCGTCCGTGCACGAACATTTAACAATGTTTAAAGAAATTCTCTCAAACTTGGAAGCCATGAAGGGTTCAGTATGATAAGGAAGATCTAGGGTTGATTCTATTTTGTTCGTTGCCCCTGTCTTATTCAACATTTAGAGATACAATTTTATATAGCCACGAGTCTCTCACAGTTGACGAGGTTTATGATTCTTTAACTTCGTATGATAATATGAAGCATCTTATGGTTAAAACCGATTCTCAAGGAGAGGGTCTCATTATTCATGATAGACAATATCGAAATGCTGATGATGATCGTGAAATGACATAGGAACAAAATCTTCGTAGTAAATCTAAGGGTAGATCGAAGTCTTCAAACTGAGGTAAAACTTGTAACTTCTGTAAGAAGAAATGACACATTAAATCTGAGTGCTATAAGCTATAGAACAAGATCAAAAGGGAGGCTTCGAATCAAAAGGGAAAATAACCAGAAAATTCGGGTGAAGATGAAGTTGTAGAAGACTACAGGGATGGGGAACTTTTAGTCGCTTTTGTCAATAATTCTAAAGTGAGCGAGGAGTGGATCCTTGATTCGGGTTGCACTTTTCACATAAGTCCCAATCGGAATTGGTTGACAACTTATGAAACAGTGTCTGAAGGTGCTGTTTTGATGGGAAGTAATACTTCGTGTAAAGTCACAAGTGTTGGAACAATTAAAGTTAAGATGTTTGATATAGTTGTCAGAACACTTAGTGACGTACGACATGTTCTAGAATTGAAGAGAAATTTAATTTCGTTGATTACTCTTGATTCAAAAGGGTATAAATATACAGCTGAAAGTGGGGGTTTTGAAGAATTCTAAATGTTCCCTCGTTGTGATGAAAGGGCAGAGAAAGACTGCCAAGTTATATGTTCTAAAGGGTTATACTGTTACTGGTGATGCAGCTGTCGCTTCCTCTTCCTTTTCAAATGATGATATTACTAAACTTTGGCCTATGCGCCTAGGGCATATAAGTGAGAATGACATGGTAGAATTGAGCAAAAGAGGACTTCTTGATGGGCAAGGAATTTGCAAACTGAAGTTTTGTGAGCACTACATTTTTGGGAAGCAAAAGAGAGTTTGATTCACTAGAGGAATCCATAACACAAAGGGAACGTTGGAGTATATTCATTCTGATCTGTGGGGGCCATCTAGAGTGCTTTCGAGAGGTGGAGCTAATTATATGCTAACTTTTATTAATGATTTTTCTAGAAAAGTTTGGGTGTTCTTCCTGAAGTAGAAAAGCGATGTGTTTTTCGTATTTAAGTCTTGGAAAACTATGATGGAAAAATAGACGAGAAAACAAATAAAATACCTCCACATAGACAATGGCTTAGAGGTCTGTACTTGACAGTTCGTCATACTCCACAGTAAAACAGCATTGCAGAACGAATGAAAAGAACGATCATGGAGGAGATTCAATGTATGTTGTCAAATGCCAACTTACCAAAGTCATTTTGGGCCGAAGTAGCCTCTATTGTATGTTTTTTAATCAACCGATCTCTATCCATTGTCATTTAGTAAAAGACTCCACAAGAGGTATGGTTTGGTAATCCTACTGACTATTCTGATTTAAAGATTTTTGGGTGTCCTGCATATGCTCATGTTGATAATGAAAAATTAGAACTAAGATCCATTAAATGTGTTTTTCGTAGTTATAAAGCTGTTGTAAAAGGGTATAAGTTATGGTGTCCTGAAAATAGAAAAGTTGTGATTAGAAGAGATGTTTTCTTGATGAAACTGCTATGCTATCTAACTTATCTCTTAAAGACTCTTCCAATAAAGAAAATCAAAAGCAAGTGGAGCATCAGATTAATCCAGAATCTACAAC
>CM025256.1:18412214-18424341 GCA_013677275.1 Gossypium schwendimanii
AAAAAGAAACATAAAGAAATGGTGATATTTGTTATAATTACTTTTGGTATATAAGATGAAAACAAAGACTAAAAAAAATTAACTACAAACAAATAGCTTTGCCACAAGCATCAGTTTGTAGCAATGACATCGATTAGCAAAAGATCTTTGAATACAAAATAACAAAATTTACAAAACATGTGCTTGGTTGATCCGAATAAAAGTAGGAATGAAATATAAAATTAAAATATAATTGGACTTATTGAAGGGAATAAATAAATGATATAGATTTTAGCTTTGATGTCTCAAACTTATAATATAACAACATTTAAGATAAATTTTATTAATTAAGTTACGTAGTGTTTAAATATTTTCAAAGCATTTCAAAGAATTGCAAAGTACTCAAAAACATGTTTCAAATGTGTTTTAACTTACCCAAATGTTTTTTGAGTCAATACTAAAGTATTTTTAAGTGATTAAAAGTTATTTTATGCAATCTAGATTTAGGTTTTGATACATATCCAAATGTATCATAACCTAGCAGCCAGATACTAACTTCTAGTGTATCAAACACTAGGCTTAAGTGCCGATAGACATGTCTAAGTATCAAACTTCAGATGTAGTTGTATCAGAACCTAACCAAGAGGTATAAGTACTTGACCTCAAGTTCCGATACATATGGGTCCAACGGGTAGATTCTTTAATGCAGGGTATCGATACCCAGCAAATGTGTATCTAAATATATTGTTCTGCAACTGCAATTAATCTCCAAATTTATTATCCAAATGAATCCAAAACATCCCAACGACTACAAATCAGTTCCTTGGTATAAAACTCGTCAAGAACACTTCAAGATACAATAGATGTACATCCAAGCTTAAAGATCAAGAGAAAAGCCTTCAATTCTTTATTTCTTTCATTTTCTCTTGTACATATCTCTTAAGAGATTAGTCTTAGATCTTAGATCTTAGATCTTTTATCATTTGCATTTTCATCTATTTAGTGAGACAAACTTGTAAACACCTATCTTGCTTGAGTTTCATTTGTTTTTTTATTTCGCCAATTGTATATTGGGATGGTTTCTTGTTTAGCCATAAAAAGTCGAGTGGTTATAGATTAACCTTGAAAATCTTGAAGGTTCTAGTTCAACCACAAAAACTAGTGGGAGCAGTTCTAACTTAGCCTTTCAAAATAAGGATTGTAAAGGTTATACCTTATCCTTGAAAGGTATCAGTTTTTATAGTGAATTTGAAAATCCTTAATAGTGGAAAGCTAAGGTAGTAGAGGTAGGCAATTGGAGTTGAACCACTGTAAATCATTTGTGCAAACTTTTCTTCCTTTGTTTTTTCATGTTAGAAAAGTTTTTAGAAATTTATAAAAATACCAATTCACCCCTTTGGTATTTTTGGACCTAACAATTCAGAACTAGTTCTCCATTGAAGGTTTCACCATCGGGAGAGGCGATCCAATGCATAAATACCATGTTTGAAGATGGCATAAGATTTCTTCTCAACTAGCTTGGGTGAAGGCCAGTCCATTTTGAAACCTCCCTACTTTAGTGGAGAGAGCTATTCTTATTAGAAGACAATGATGAAGCTATCCAATCAAGAAAATGGTTTTCATGTTTGGAAGATTATCTCAAATGGTGATTTAAAGGTTCCTAAGGACGAAGGTGAGTGGAAAAAGGTGACAAGAAGAAGGCTCAACTCAATGCCAAGGCTATGCACACTCTCTTTTGAGCATTAGGGTCTAATAAGTATAATATAATGTCTTAATGTTAAAGTGTCAATGAAATTTGGGACGAGCTTACCATCACTCATGAAGGAACAAGCCAAGTCAAGAAATTCGAGCTTGGTCCATTCACACTTGACTATGAGCTTTTCAATATGAAGTTGGAAGAAAGTGTAACGACCTGAAAGTTAGTGATGTTGAAAAACGCAATTTCAGGACCCTATTTTTGTAAACCGAGGCCGTAAATGTTTTTATTAAATATTCATGGAGTTATTATATAAGTAAATTGAATTTTGGATAAGTAATTTAGCCGAATTAGTGATTATTTAAGGCCTAGAGACTAAATTGTAAAAGTCCAATCGCTATAATTTTTTAATTAGGAAATGAAATGAGGACTTAAACTACAATTAAACCAAGGCCTAAAATGACAATTAAACCTTATTAAATCAAGCATTAGTGGACGGTAGCATTAAGGGTGGATTAAATAAGCTAAGGTTAATTTATTTAATAAAAATGTTAATTAATTAACTAATTACACTTTAACCCATTTATAAAAGACACAAAGTTGGTGTAAGGAGAGAAAATTTTATCCTTTCCAATCGACCAAAGAAATAAAAAGAAGAAGAAACCATGGCCAAACCTTCAAGGTTCTAATTCAACAAATTGGTTAGTGCAATTTAGTCCTTTTCTTGTAAATTTTATGTTTTTGATGTCATGGGAGCTTGATTTAACTAACCCATGTAATGACCCATTTTTCAGTGGTGCCGGAAATGGTAGTTTTGGAACCTCATTTTTGCCAAGTGATTTTGCAAATATTACTATTCAATTTTTACGAGGTTAGTATAAAGTTTAATTAAATTTTGGTTCTTTAATTTTGTCAATCGGATAGTTGATTAAGGTACAAGGACTAAATCATAAAAGTGGTAATAGTTAAGTGCTATGGATTTTTAGCTAACCAAAGTACCCCTTAAGCAATTAGACCATTTTCTAAATGGATATTCGATTGTGGGGGATGGTTGCAGTCCATTTACCTTGTTAATCATGTTTATATTAAATTAATTAATGTTTAATTAGGTTAATTTTTCTTAGTTAAAGTTAATCATTAATATAAATAAAAAATAGTGAAAAGATAGTGCATCTTTCTCCCTTATCCATCAAAATCAACAAATAGAAACCTTAGAAGCCATTGTTGAACCCTTCAAATGTTCGATCATTGCTTTGGTATGTTAGTTAGGCCATTTCCTTGTATTTTTATGTTTTTGAGGTCTTGAGAGCATGATTTAGCTAACATATGTACCAATTTGGAAAAATTGTTAAATTTTACAAAATTTTCCATTGTTGAATCTTGAAGCTTTTGATACTAAATTGATAGATTTTGAGCTTAGATATGAAAAAAGACTACTTTGTAAAGTGGAAATTGTTAGATTTGAACTTAGGGACTAAAGTGTGGATATTTCAAAATTAGCATGAAAGTACTATAATTATTGTTAATATAAAGCTATAGAAGGATGGAATTGAGATCGGTTTCGAAATCAAAGCTCAAATTTAAAAGTTATAACAATTTCGATTTTAGGGGCTAAATTAAAGAAAAGGAAAAAATGTAGGGAACATTCAAAAAATGAAATTGAATTTTCATATGCATAAATACATGTTATAAAGTATTTTGGATTGATAAATTGAAATGAATTATCGTATAGATCGGGAATTGAACCAACCGAGATGTAACTGAAGAAAAAGAAAAATTGTAGATTAGTCCCTAACATCGTGTTATTGCAGTTTTTGCCAGGTAAGTTCAGAAGGTGTAATAATTTGTCATGGTAATATAAATATATTTGAATTATGAAATTTCTTGTGTGTAAACGTAATTTTGAATTTGTTACGATTTGGTACAAAGATTTAAGACAGATTAAATTGTAAAGAAATGATCTATTATAGGATTATATGTATATGATGACTCTACAATGATTTAAATGATACGAATACATTGTTAATGCTCACATGAACTTAGTAAATGATTAGGATACGGTTGGCATGCCAATAGTGTTAGTTGCATGCTTGTATGAGTTTAGCACTTCTGTGCTCTCTGTTCAGTACTTCTGTACTCTTTGTTTAGTAATTTGGTACTATCTGATCAGCACTCCGATGCTCTTTGGTTAGCACTTTTGTGCTCTCTGTTTAGCACTGCGGTGCTCTCTAGTGTGGTGTAGTTAACTGTGTATCCGAGTTTATTTACTAGAGCTTATCGGGCTAAATGATTAATGAAAATAGAAATGGAAATGATATATTATGAGTTTGATGCTCAAATGGTATATGATTATTTGATAATGTATATGGTATTGGATTGTGAATTACTATGTGACTCAATTTATGATAAACTCGCATATTTGTTGTGAATAAGCTATGTCAGGTATATTGAATCTCGTTATTTAATTTATTATGATTATTTATAAATCGAGGTAAATTTTTGTTTATTACCTATGAACTTACTAAGAATTCGAAATGCTTACCTAGTTATTTTTTTCGTTTCTTTAGATTCTCGTTTGCGAAACTCGACAATCGGATTAGCTCGAAGATCACACTATCCCTCTATCGACTCAGTAGGCTTTTAATTGTTTTAAGCTCGATATTGTGGCATGTACTTAGGTTCTTATATATGTCATAGCCTATGAATGGATAGCTTGATTGAAACTTTCTTTTATGTTTGAATTGTGGAAAGTAAATGTCTATATATATGTATAAATTTTTTTTGGCATTATAATAAGCTTCAGTATGTGCCTTGTTGAGTGGCTCGTTTGAATGTAATTAGGTATGAATTGAGATTGGAATTGGCATGGTTGAATGTTAAGTTGAACTTTTAGAAAGAATGGAAGTTTAATTGGTGGTTTAGAGAGTTATATGATGCGTTTTGGTGCCAAAATATGGCCTGATGAATTGGTTGATCTTATTAAAGTTTAAATGATGAAAGGTATGCATATTTGGTTAGTTTTATGCAGGTTTCTACTGTGCATAAAAGCATTATTTGAAATGGTTATGGTTTGGGCATGAAAATGGACGTTTTTGACACTTTGGATTTAAGGTATTGATACCCTGGTAAAGGTATTGGTACTTAGTATATTCCAATAAGTTTTCAAACAAACAGAATGCCAAAATGGTATCGATACCGGACTAAAGTATTGATACTCTAGATCAAGGTATCGATACTTCACAAGGGTATTGATTCACTTGGACTTTGATAAGTTTTTATAAAAGAAACAAACTATCAAAACGACATCGATTGTAACAACCCATTTTTAGTGGTGTCGAAAACAATAGTTTTGAGACCATGATTCCAACCAATGAGTTAGTATTTTATTATTATTTTAATATCCATAGAATTATTAAAGTGTGATATAAAATTTGGTTAGAAAATTTAAATGTTTAGATAGTTAATTAAGTAAAAAAAGGATTAAATCGTAAAAGTTAAAAAGTTAATAGCTATAAGTTTAATTATATTAAATAGTTATAAAATCATGAATTAAGGGCTTTATATGGCAAATCTACCAATTTACTTTATGGTGGAGGGTTAGGTGATAGTTTTATATGAAATTTAATTAATTAACAAAGGTTAAATGGTAAATTAATAAATAAATTAAAAACAAAAGATGACAACATGTTATCATCTTCATTTCACCACCGCCACAACTGATTCTTAAAAGAAAAACACCATTGTTGAGCTCCTTTAGGTTTAGCCAAGCTATTTTCAAGTGCATGGTATGTGTTTTACATATGTTTTTAGTGATTTTTATGTTTTTCAAGTGTCGTAATACCGAAGCCAGATTCAAGAAATCGAGCAATTCAGCTCGATGTCGCAACATAGAAGTTAGTATACCCAAGGCTTAAAAATTTTAGGGTTCGATGTTGCGACATGGTATCCTGCCAAGGGTGTCGCGACATGGAACCCTTGTGTCGTGACATCGCTGTAATTTTTTGCAGGGTCGAGCTGGCCCATTACGCAACCCACCGTAATTAAACCTAATTTTTACCCTCTTTAAACCATAATACCCTATTTTAAAACCCCAAAACACTCTTTATTAAAATTCAAACCTTTCTTCACATTTTAATCCTCTTAAAAAGCTCTAAAATCCTTAAAACCTTAAAAACCCTTTTTCTACCCAAATTCCTATTTTTGCAATCTTTTTCTTTCATTTGGTATTCTACTTGGTGTAGAAAGGAAGTAAAACCTTAACAGAGCTACCTCAACACAGTCTTTACGAGGAATTCGAAATAAACAAACCAAGGTTAAGGGTTCCTACTTTGTTTTACTATTCCATTGAATTGTTCCTATTCATAAATTGCTTGAGTATATGTAACATCCCTAACTCGTATCCATCGCTAGAATAGGGTTACAAAGCATTACCAGAGTTTTCAAATCAAAGAAACATAAAGTTCAAACATTTTTTAAAAAATCAAAACAATAATCAAATTAAATCCAATCTAAATCATACATATTTTTCCCTATACGATCCTTTGAGGCCCTAAAAACACGTTAGAAACAAATCGGGACTAAATTGGAAATTCAAAGAAATTTTCAAAAAACAAGAAAAAATTTTAAAACTGCAGGTGTCACACGGCCAAGAGACATGCCCGTGTTTTAGGCCATGTGGGATTCAAAATAGGGACACACGGTCGCATCCCAGCCCGTGTTTGTGCCTTTGTAACTCACTGACATGGGTCACAGGGCCAAGCCACACGCCCGTGTGCCAAGCCATGTACCTTTCGAAATAACCCCACACATCCGTGTGCCAAGCTATGTGCTAGGCTGTGTAACAGCCTAACTTGCAACCCTTTGAAAGCTACAGGGGACACAAGGCCGTGTCGCCTACACACGGCTGAGACACATGCCCTTGTCTTTACTCGTGTGGACAAAAATAGGCCATTTTACAAGCCATTTTTCTCACCCATCCTGGCATGTACCTACAACCAAAATTTCACATATATACAAGCCATAACAAGGCACCAAAATCATGCGTAATCTAGCTATTACAACATGGTATAAGATCATACAACCAATATACCCTTAGGCACCTCAAATGACAACATGAAAACATGTATAACCATGTACCCAATTTGGCCAAAATAATCAACTAACTTCTAAGCATAATTGCATCAATACATATCATTGAATTTACTTACAAAACATACCAAATGGTGCAAATCATGCCATTCAACTACTATCATTAACATTTATAAATTTCATTCACAACAAAGTACCTATTCACCATATTTCCAAACATGTCAAACACTTATAAAAAATTAAGCATCATAACTACTTATAACCAAGCAAATTCACATAACATACTTGAAGTATTCAATCATCATCATTTGACACCAAAAAGATTTGTACAACTTCTTCTTTTATATGATTCAAAAGGTTTACGTAATTAATCACACAAGTTCAACTATCTTTACTAGAAACAAGCATAACAAGTTACTTCCAATATTTACATCCTTACAAAATATTCAAGTACTATAGACCTTTTTCTAATACATGCCACTTAAACCAACTAGGAAGAACCAAAATGACTATTGAGATGTTGATGATAAGTGTGCGAGCTTCCAAGTCGACCCAATCAAAGTAAAGATTCCAAAGGTCCTACAAGAATAAATCAAACTAATAAGCATCAACAAGCTTAGTAAGTTCAATATAAGTTCCCTTTAATAATTAACCGAAGACTATCCAATTAATGCAAATTTTTAGTACACCAGCACACAGCCTGCTAGGCACAAAGCCCAAATAATCATCATCACACAACCTGCTAGGCACATAGCCCGAATAATCACTAGCACACAACTTACTAGGCACATAGCCCGAAAAATCACCGAGACACAGCCTACTAGGCACATAGCTCGAATAATCACCGTATTTCTAATTCGTTAAGCAAAACTCATTAAAATCCATCATTCAACCAATAATGAAATAGTATGGAATATTAAATAAGATTAATAGTAACCATATAACGAACTTATCTGGACTGAATCGTAGAAATTACAGAAGTTCAGGGACTATTCCACTAATTTTCTCTTTCCTCGAATATCTACATATTCTTGATATATAATGTAAAATTCTTCAACTATTAGCATATATATTTCATTTCAAAAACCTTTTACAAATAATAACCTTTTAATTTTCTAATTTGCATAATTACCTCAAACTTTTATAATTTTTTCAATTTAATCCCTTAACTCGAAATTTAACAAATTAACTGATTTTTCTCAAGAAAATATTTAATCAAATACACTAGGCCCTCCAACAGCCCCTCATAAACATCAAATTCACTATCAAACTCTAATATTTTTACATTTTCATAATTTAATCCTAAAATCAAGATTTAACAATAATTTCTGTATAAGCTCATCATAGCTTAATAGAGGCTTCAAATACATAATATTCATAAAAAATTCAATATTCATAAATGGAAACTTCCAAAATTTTTAACAGAATTGAAAACGAAGGTATAGGCTAGCTGGACCTAGTTGAAACGATCCTAAAAATATAAAAATTACAAGAAACAGGTAACAATTGAACTCACATGTATAAAGATGGTGAAACCAAACTTAAAGCTTCCTTCTATGGTGGTTTCGGCAGTAGGAGATTCAAAATGAAGGAGAAAGCATTTTTGTTTTAATTTTATCTTATTTACAATTTTGCCATTCAATCACATTAACATTATTATTATCATAAGTTTAACCGTCTAAAACTAACTATGAGGGGGTAATTATTATATTGGTCCCTCCATATATGATTAATAGGCTATTTAGTCATTTAATTAACTTAATTACTAACTTTTGCACCTTTTCAATTTAGTCCTTTTTCTTTAATTAACTATCGAAACGTTAATATTTCTAAGCCAAATTTTAATACGACTCTAGTGAACCTATAAATATTCTAAAAATAAAATTTATGAGTCGACAAGACAAAAAATTTGTAGTCCCAAAACCACTATTCTGTCACCACTAAAAATCGGGATATTACAGTATAATTATCTAGTTAGAAACTTATTGAAAAATGCCTCCAAGAAAAACTAAGAGAACTAATGAAGCCAAACCATTGACGATTCCAAATCCCTCTAACTTTCCAAATCAAAACGTTAAATTTTTTTTAGAAATTCAATGAAAGATGCTTATCTGAGAATGGCGATTTGAGCCGTCGATGATTCTATGTTGGGAAATATGGCCTCTGCTCTGATATCATAGGTGGGAACATTTTTGTGTTATCCCAAAAGACTCTGTCGTAGTAGTACATGAATTTTATGCATCTTTTCAGGACCAAGAGTCTAAGAGGACATAAGGTGCCATGTGGGAAATGGTATTCGTACGAGGGAAAGAAGTGTGAGTCACCCCTCGAGTTATTTATGAATTTTATAACGTTCCATATTATGAAAGGGATTTTGTGGATGAAACTGATTTGGAATACTTTGAAGACATAATATGGCTAACGTTATAAATTACTTAACAAAGGGTGGGGGCAAATGGAAGTGTCGTCTGGGTAATGATATTCCCATGTCATTTAACAAGGCAATTATGTTTCCAGTAGCTAAAATTTTGATACAATTCTTGTGCACACGAGCTGCTCCTACTTTAAATGTTTCTAATGTCATTACTTTTTTAACGATATTGCTTTATGCTATTTTACACAAAAAATAGGTATGCATCGGGACGTGGATCTATCATTACATGAAACCGTGCATTATTAGTTAGAAAGTCGAGGTTTTCTTCCCCCACTTAGTGACAACCCTATGCAAGAGAGCCGGTGTTCCAATGACAACTACCAAGCAATTTATGAAGCATTCCAAAAGTATCATAGGAGATACACTATACACGCAATACACGGAGCTTCAGAAAAAAAAAAGAAATCAGTGATTGGAACGAATGTCGGAAAGAAAAGATGGACATCCTGAAAGGCAAGACCAACAGCTCAACAAGAAATTGGCAAGAGAAACAATCAGAGACAATACTGGATTATAAAATGAATCCAAAAGAAAAGCCTGATTTTCCAAGAATATGCATGGCAGAATAATATGAGAGTACCAAATTATTCGCAGGGTATGTTCGATCTGATGGATTCTCAGCTTGAAATAGAGGAGCAAGGAAGCGAAAAAGGGGAATATAGCAAGGATGTGGAAGGAGAAGAGGAGGGTGATTGACTAAAACTTTTAAATTTTTTAGGGATTGCAATTAACTGAGATAATTTTTAGTTTATCGTTTTAGGAGTAAGATTACCAATAGATCTTTATATATTTATTTTGTTTTCTATTTTAAGTTTGCTGCGTAGGAACCCCACATAAAAGAAGCACAACAATTTCAAGCTTATAACAAACAAGGAAATAAGAACCTACCAACCAAACTTTCCATGATTCCATCCTACAAAAAATAAAATTGAAAAAAATTACAGAATTCACCCCAAAGCATACTTTGGGCTTCAAGTTTTGCCACAACAGGCTTCCGTTGCAATATTGGTTCTCATTTATGTCGTCGCTATCTTTTTGCTGCCATTTTGTGTCGTCACTACCGCTAGTTCTCACTGGCCCACCACTGGCTACCATCTCCAGACCATCGGCAACCTGTTGTCAGCCCACCGTCGGTCACTTTTTAGTTTGGCTAGGTTGGGTTAGCGTCATCTGGATCGGCTTGTATGTGTATCAATTCTTCGTGTTCCATCGAAAACATATATTACAAAATTATTATGTCCGTTGTTTGCTTACATATTGTATTCTAAAATAAATAATAAAATAAAACTCTACGTGGAGATGATAGTCCATGTTCTAAAATATATGTCACATCTCAAAAATCGGGTTATTAGAAATTGGATTAATAAATTGAGAGTGGTCACGCCCGAACTTTTTTTTAAGATGACCTTGGCACATTTGAAAATATATAAGTATCAAGTATAGTGATTGAGTAGTGTTGGAGTTGTCTTTGATGATCTGAGTTTGAATCCTTTCCCTCTCATTAATTTCTATTTGGTGCAAATTTGCTTCAAACATTGGTAAAGTTCACACCATGTTTTTAAAATAATTGTTGTAGGAGTGTGAACAAGGAAGTGAGTTGGTTTAGTGATTGGGAGCTTATATAATTTCCTAAGGGTCCTAGGTTCATGTCTCCACATTCTCCATATATTTATTTATTTTTTGGCAACTTTTAGCATGGTCAACCCCCTTGCTGTACAACTAAGTTGCCTTGCATGGGGAGGATTTCTTTCCTTTCTTGCCAAGTCAACATGCCTTATTTTTAAAAACATGATCCCCTTTTTGTTTCTTTGTCCCCTCAACTTACCTTTCCTTCATCCTTGCCATGTGAACCAATTCATTGTACCTAGTAAAGTACATTTCACCTTTTGATTCATTTTTCCTTACTCTCCTCTCCCCATTGTCGTCCATCTTCTTAGCTCATCCCTTTCTCTCTATTTTTCTTTGTTTTGGCCACCCGTCCGCCACTTTGCTTTTAGTTATTCTCCTCTCTTCCACCACCCATTGCAAACCGAACCACCATCGGACCTCCTCATTATTTCCACTCTTCCCATCCATTTTATTCCAACGCCGCCCCTTGTACCACCACTCACCACCGTGGCCACCACCTTGCTTCACCATCGATAATACCATTTTTTCTCTTCACTTATTTATTATTTTTCTTTTATAATATTCTCCTTCTCTAAAGTACAGCACCCCTTACCTTTCTTCCTCCTCCTTCAGATTCTCGCAGAATCATCCCTGCTGCTGCGCCTCCACCGACTTTGGTGAGTCTTTCTCTTTTCTTTCGGTCTCTATCATTCTCTTTAATAATTGAAAATCTGATATCATCTATTTGAATTAGTTTTTAATTTATTACTAAACGTTGTATTTAGTGACTCACTTTTCAAGTGATCCTTTTTCTAGCTTCACATCCCTCTCCGATTCAAGATCACGGTGATCCTTTGACCCTTTCGTTCAATAAATAAAGAGTAAGTTTAGTGGTCGAATGAGAAACCACTCCTTCCTCTCTTCCTTTCCTTTAGGCCGAATGTTTATAGAGACCATAGTGTATTTTTCCTTCAAATATTAACATATTGTATTCTACTTTATGTTGAAGGGCCGAATGATACCAAATCAGAAAGTCACTAACATTGAAAATGAGATCACATTTCGATTGATTTTTTTATAAGACTAACTGTTTATAGGAGTTTTATTAAATTGACTTATTCCATAAAACGTTAAACAACCTCCCTAATAAGAAATCACCTGTGTTGATAAGTAGGTGACCTATAGATTAGATCCAAGTGTGAGTGTTCTTTAGAGAGGTGATTCGCTTTGGATCTACTATTAGGTGTAGGTCTAATCTAAAATCAAAATAGATATACATTAATTCTAATATTTAAATAAATAATATTATTTATATTATGTTT
>CM025256.1:18447958-18458410 GCA_013677275.1 Gossypium schwendimanii
ATGTAATTGTTTAAAAAGTTCAAGAAATTTACCAAATTGTTCATCCATGTGGTCTTTCTTCAACTTGGCTGGATACGGGATCATTGGTTTATATTCTTTAACCACTGGTCTTGAATTTCTTTGGGTTTTATCCCCTTATCATTTGCCTTATCAATTTTCTGTTGTAGACTCCTTTCGGGTTCAGCCAACACTTTTCCATTCTTGAATGTAACTGCTTTCACGTGCTTTTTTGGGTTATGTTCGATGTTACTAGGTGAACTACCCTATTGCTTTTGTGAAACCAATTTAGTAAGTTGTTCAACCTAATTTTCAAGCCTAAGAATTGATGCTTCTCATTTTTCAAAGTTGTCTTGGTGTTTTGAAAACGAGTCTCCGACGCCAAAATAAATTTTACTAACATCTCTTCAAGGTTTGGCTTCTTCTCTAGCTGATAAGGTTGTTGTAAGCGCGGAAAGCTTTGTGATCTTTGGTTTCCTTGACCACCCCATGCGGCGTTTGGGTGGTTTTTCCAACCTGCAATATAGTTTTTACTATAAGGGTTATTTTGAGTTTTAGAATTGTTACCCATTTAATTGATATGCTTATTCTCCGTGCTAGGGCCGAAGGGTAAATATTCTAGATTATTTATTCCACCTCCATTTGCATCGCATTGCGTCACCTGATTTACCTACGTAGAATGATATAAATCATCAAATTTTCTTTTTAATATTTCTACCTGGTTTGATAATATGGTGATCGCATCTAACTTAAAAACATCGGTTGTTTTCATTGGTTTCGTCTTCATGTCTTGCCACTGATGATTATTCAGTGAAATCTCCTTAATAAATTCATAAGCCGACTTAGGTGTTTTATTATTCAGAGTTCCACCAACTGCTGCGTCGATTAGTTGCCTAATTGAGGGATTCTAACCACTGTAAAAGGTTTGAACTTGTAGCCATAGAGGTAACCCATGGTGAGGGCACCTTCTCAATAAATCCTTATATCTCTCCCATGCATCATATAATGTCTCTAAATTGACCTGCACAAATAAAAAGATGTCGTTCCTCAACTTGGCTGCTTTAGACGGAGGGAAGTACTTCAGTATGAAGTTCTCGGTCATTTGATCCTATGTAGTGATGGAACCTCATGGTAAAGAGTACAACCACTACTCAGCTTTATTCCTTAGTGAGAAAGGGAATAATAGTAGGCAAATGGCATCGCTAGTGACGCCAGCAATTTTGAAATTATCACAAATTTCCAAAATGCTGGCCAAATGAGTATATGGGTCTTCGTCTTGCAAACCATCGAACTGAACAAACTTTTGAATCATCTAAATAATGTTCGGTGTTAGTTCAAAATTATTTGTAATAATAATAAGTCTCATAATACTCGGTTCAGCCCTAGTTAGAGTGGGCTTGGCATAATCTTACATAGTACCAAGAACAACAGTAGGATCTACAAGATTCGCTTCCTCTATAGAAGGTAGCTGATTATTCTGATTATCTCCCATCTCCTCAATAATAAAAGAACCTGCCAGAAGCAAAATTAAAGAAAAATTAGAATGTACAAATTAAGTTAAAAGCAAAAATAAAATGCAATAAAAATAAATGGCTAAATTATAATGTACAAATTAAGTTAAAAGCAAAAATAAAATGTAATAAAAATCGAGTGTTCCTAATATTTTAGTCCCCGGGAACGGTGCCAAAAACTTTTAGGTCACTAAACTATCTATAATTACGACAAAGGCAAGCGCACCTATCAAACAATAGTATAGCTATGGTTTGTAGGAAATATCATATCCACGAGGACTAAAAGTATTAGTAGTTACCGTTTTTCCATTATTTAGTCGATAAATTGGGATGATTTTTTTTAATCTAAATTTACTAATCTAATTTAACTAAGAATACAACAGAAAATGAAATATTAAATACTCGAAGATAACCAAAGAGAAAGACAATACCTGGGAAAGAATCCACCTAGACCTCACTTTTTTATTCTGAATCTGAATTAAACGATTTATTCACTTGTGTCTTAATTCGTAGAAATTTCTAAATTATGTTAATATCTCTTTCGAAAGTAAGAACAACTGACTATAGGTTGATTAATTGAAATCTCTTTCTAATTAGAACCCCTATTGTCGTATTAACTCGATCTATGAATTCCCCTATTAGATTTGACTCTAATCCGGTAGAGTTATATCGTCCTATTTCTAGGATTGCATGCAACTCCACTCAATTATGCTAGATCTACTCTTAAACAGTAACTTTTGCTCCACTGAAATAAGAACATTAAACATGAATTAATATCCGGAAAATATTAAAACACAAAATAAGCATACATAATTGAGAACAAGAATAAAGTATTTATCATGTAAATTAGAAATCAAATAATAAGATTCGTCATAAGTTTCATCTTCCCTAGGTATCTAGGGAATTTAGTTCATAATCTAAAATGAAAACATCTCAAAGTGAGAAAAACCACAAGACATAAAGAAATTCAATAAAATTTGAAAGAAGTTCAAAGGAGATCTTCAATCTTAAAGGAGATCCACTTCTGAGTTGGCTTCGATGGTGTTCTTCGAGTGATTTCTTCAATCTTCTCTGAGTGCTCCCTTTAGATCTTCTTCTAATTGATATTTATAGACTTTAGAATGCTCGAAAAGCATAAAAATTAGGTTTTTCTGTGTGTTTGGGAAACAGGGTGCGATATAGACCTAGGCTGGCACGTGGGCGTGTGTGGCTCACACGGGCATGTGGTCATTCCATGTCGTAATGCCCAGGCTATATGGATCCCAGAAATAGCTCTATTTATCTGATTTTGGCTCGTTTTTTGCTCCCAAAAGTTCTCTAAGTATAGAAACAAGAATTTAAATATTAGGAGCAACAAATTCACTAATTATCCAAAAACGCATTAAGAATAAGATTAAAATATATTACTTTTACAGCTTATCAGGTTCTGTTTCACTATATGGGTTGGCGACTCCTCATCGACTCCTCTTTCATCTTCACGTGCACCTTAGGATAGTAAGGAAAAAATGTCCTTCATCTTCATCTTCATCTTCATCAACTTCGTCTTCATTTTCACATGCAAAATATCTTACCATAATATCCATATCTACATTTTACACTTACTGATTTCACTGATTCCATTTAGGAACCATATGGAATGTGCTGAGTACTTAGCATAGATTCCACCGCAAGAGCATCCTTCATGGTTCATCATTGAGATCCTTCTAGAACACACCACAGGAGTAGCACATCCTAAGTACGCCATAAAAGCTTTACTTGTAGGATTCTCCATAGAGATTGTTCCTTCAAAGTCCAGCGCAAAGGAATTTCCTTTCATATTTTGTGACAAAACTTACCCTTCAGAGTTCGCCATACATACCGTTTCTTTAGAGTTTGCCACAAAGACGTTTCATTCATATTTTGGTTGCTACAATGATCATTCTTTCAAGTACATCATAAAGGCATTCCTTACAAAGTTTGCCACAAAGGCATCTCCTTTCATCATGTGTCATAAAGGATTTCCTTTCTTAACATGTTTATAATATGGATTTGCCTAGGTTCACATTTTGTGAGGTTTACCCATCATCGTCCTAGGACACGCAGGGAACCCCATTGGGTAATCACCTTCTTTTGGTTCCTTTCAGAAATTGCCATTGCAATGGGTTTTCTTTTCAGAGATCGTGTATAAAGTCTGGCGAACCCTTTAGACTCTACCGCGGTGTATAGACATAAACTTACTCGATAGACGCTTCATACATTGCATCATTCCGTACTCAATACTTGATTCATATAGATACCCAAATTGTTTCACATCCCATCACATATTTCTAGACATACCCATACGACCATGCTTTAACTACAAAATTCATATCATCTACTTAACTCATCAGATTTCATACATGATATACATACAAGGACCATCGAACATACATACTATAGCATCATTATATACCATACATTTCTAAGTTCATGTTCATAGTTCAATCACCTAACACAGAAGCTCTCACATGAACATTATACAAGCAAGAGTCAGTTTAGGGACTCACTTGATTCTCACCTTCTGCAGCTCCAAACTCCAGATCAAGACTTCCATCGTGCAAACAGCAACAACTATTGCTACAGGACATGAAAACTTATTAGGATCTATTTGAATACACCCACCCAATTTTCCAACATTTCTAACATTAAAAATTCCCAAGCAAGGTCTTACATCCTTTACCCTACTGATTTACAAAATCTAATAGATCTATTCTTTCCCAAAACCTAATGCAAAGCCATAAATCTTACCTTGACAATGAGTAATCACCGAAAAAGATCTAGATCTACAATTAAAGTTCAAGTGTAAGAAGGAAATACTCTAGGTTCCTTAAAATCTAGACAAAAATACTTCTTGAAGAAGGGATAAGAAAAACTCCCCTTTTCCTATCCTAATCATCTAGATTTACAACTTCTATCCCTATGGAAACTTGACACGCATCATAATCCTTTTCAATCTGTCGTGTAAGTGGTTTACAACTTTAAAGAAACATGTATGGAAATCCAATATTTTATATTTATATATATTTGGGTCAATTCCATCGTTCGTTCCTAACCCCTCGTTAGAACGTAACCAGTACCATAACTAATTAAACTTGGCTACAATATTATTCGACAATAACTCAATTACCTGAAATTTCCTTAATACTTTACCAAGCTCCTCTTCTTGACAAATTATCACTTTTTGAGACAATTCCTCACAGTGTTCCAATGTCTATTATGCGCCCACTTCTACACGCTAAGAGCATTAGTTGGGCGGATAGCACTACGCTGTTCAGCTTACTTTTTAATTGACTTGCCAAATTCAAAACCTGCCAAAATCGGGTGTTACAACACTCCTCCCCATAACAAAAATTTTGTTCTTGAAATTTCTAACTTGAAAGATTACAATCTTATATCTTATGTCTGATCATCATGCTAAGCGTGCACCATGAGTTGGGTACTTTCGAATTTTAACCGTCACCACAAAATTCCTAAACGTTACACTTACCTCCTTATAACAGGTGTCAACCTTACATTAAAGAATTTGAACAGTCCCCTTTTGAAATAAACTTCTCGATGAAGTTTGTTTCTATAAAATAGGTACTCAAATGTTTCATCAGTTACTTTGCCAAATCGATTGGAATCCTAACTTTCCTCTGTTAAGCCTTTCTAAAATATTCATCTTTCGTTTTCGATTTCTCCCAAGGTAACTCTTTTCTTCTTTAAATTTTTAACTTTTTATCCCAACCATGAGAAGAACCACCATCAAGGGAAGGGTCGTAACAAAACCATTCGAGTCGTCACTCACGAAACTTCACTATACATAGAGATCGATATTTGTGACTACAGTACCACTTGAGAATAAATGAATAGACACTTAGGATCTTGGGGTATCTGAAACCCAAACTTTGCTTATGATTTCAAACTTCCCAATCGATTTCGTCTCAGTGAAAGTTTTTTGGGTTTCATCTTGCCGCTCATTTTGTTTGAGCTTGGGTTACATTTGCCTCTCAACCCTTTTTTATGTGTTGTACTCAACAATTAAAAAATTGCACCATGTCAATTATCGATTGTATCCTAGTGGACATTGGTGGCGTTTTATATTGATTGTTTCATACACAATGAGCATCAACTATTGGGTGTATTCTAAAGATCTTACCAAATCAAAATACAAAGGACTGGAGCTTCTATTGGTAGTGCTCACTTTAGTGTACGGCCATCCATAAAGCCCTTATTAAGAACAAGATCTCCAATCTTCATCAAAGAAAGGACAAGTATATAAGGGTTGTAAGTAAACTTAGTTCTGGTTTTGGTTAACCAACCAAATGATCTCTTCCTTGGGAAAGCATCTATAGCATATGCTAATCAAAATATGCTCATATAGCTGAAAGGCAATACCAAAGGTTGAAGAGGGATTGAATACTTGATTTGGGGGAGACAATTTTAGTTAGAAATATATTTCAGAACTGTTTGAGAAATCTAAGTCCAAATGGTTACAGCCCAACTTTTTCACCAGCCAAAGGAACGACCTGTTAGTGCCAACTGCCTTCAAAGCTTGGTCATCCAACTCAGACAGTGAAATGGCGCACATTTTGTTAGCGCATCCGAGAGCCTCCATCATACCTTTATCGCATATGTAATCTACACCCAGGAAATTAGATAATTATATCTTTAGATCTAACTAATTCACCTATTAATGGTGTAAGATCTTCATCACGTTCCCACCCTTAAGACATGGACATTTCCTCAATTCTTAAAATGGCCCGTGGCAAGGAGAAGACCACTATTACTTCGCCATAAAAAATAGCAGCAAGGGAAAGAGCCAGATCAAATGAGGGTACTCAAGAATCTGATAGCAGTGAATGCCCTCCCTTATTGAGGCATAAGCCAAACAAGGATCATGTTGCAATCATCACCCATTCTCCCCTAGTGCCTATTCTTCCCGAGATTCCTTCAGTGCCTGAAGGCTCCACCCCACCAATAGGCTCTCTTAGGCATTTTTCTGATCCCTCCATATTAGACAACCCCTCAAAGATAATTCCTCCTATCTAATCAACTATTCTTCCCCCTCAAGCACATGATGCTCCCCTAGCTAAACCAAGTAGCAACTTTCCTTGGCGTGGTCTTATAGAGCTAGTGCCATCTCCCTCGCCTCTCAGTTCTATTTTTCAGCAACAACTAAGCTTGCTACCGCAATAGTTAAGAGAAGCCTTCTCCTCTTACCTTGCATCCAATCTCTCAGAGGATCCTCTATCCCATATGGATCGAATCTCAGATATCTCATCTTTTGAACATGGTCTTTGGAGCGGAGCTTTCAGAAAGGCTAGTAGGCATTACAATAACATACTAGTAGATATAGAGAAATCTATGGAATCTGGCAAATACACTTTGGCTGTACTTTGCCAAAAATGTCAAGACTCATGTAGTTTGATCACAAGGTTGTCTACCCAGATCACAACTTTGAAGAACAAGTATGGGTAAGTTCAAACCAAAAATAATTAGCTAAAATACGAGATCAACCACTTGAGGGGTGAAAAATCTATCTTCGAGAAGAAATCTAAGCCTAAAGAGGAGAGACATATGGCAATGTTGGAGAGGTTATGCCAATCCCACGATGAGACCTTCAAGAAATATCAAAAGGATACTTAAAAGAATCTCATTGAGGCTCTACCAAAATGGAGATCGAATTTGATCCTCTATACCCAGGTGGTTTCGGGTCATCTTGATCTTAGCAAGGTAGACTTCGAGTATCTGAAGGACATCATCACAGAGTCACTTAACTTTGATGTCTACCATCCTATGGGCGAAGAGTGGGAAGCCTTTCAAGGGGAATGGAAACAATCAGTCACATTTTCCCTTTTTACCATGCCAAGAGCTAAAGATAACGAGGAGAACATGGAAGATGTAGACCAAAACCCTAAAGGTCATCCTCAAACAGATGAGGTTTCTATTGAGCCTATAGATCAACCCAACGAATGGGATAATTATGCATTCCTTTTCATTTTCCTTGTACCTCTCTTTCTGTTATTTATGTAACATTTTACCCCTTTTCATAAATGAAGCATCATTTTGTTCTACCATTCTTATCTTAATATCTTTAAACATAACTAAACAAAATACATACAAGCACGAGATTAATGCACTTGAGAGACAAAGCCAGGTTCAGCGTACTATGCATACAAGGCTTCCTTATCTTCGTAATCTTAGAATCGACTAAACTGAGCTCTGATACCAAACTTGTAATCCCTATCCCAATTCGATGAACCGGATTCGAATATCAGGGGTTACCAATCAAACACATATGTAACTTAATTCTACTTATACAAATTACATTCAATTACAGCTACTTAATTTTAAAACTTCTTGACAAAGTACGTAACTGTAAACAATAGAGAACCTAAATTGTTATACCTAGAGAATTTAACCATAAATGAATTGAAGTCCTAGTCTAATAGTTATCCCATGTAAATGATTTCTATAAATCAACTCATATACGACCCCACCAACAAAATTACTCTGTATGCATGATAGCCCAATACGCCACTCCCTCAACGTAGTCCTAGCGTCATCCCTCCTAATGCAAACCTTTAAAAGCTTACTTGAAACATAATACACAGAGGTAAGTTTTAAAGAACTTGGTGAGGCAAACACCAATTACCTGAATTATACTTGTACATCGCATCAGACATTTCAATAACTATCTTGTTGCTCTTATATCCCAGTTTATCTCTGATGAATACTTCATTGAATTCTATTCTTTTACACATGTTCATTACCACACATTACTCTAAGACCATTTCCATCTCTTCGGTGCCTTTAAGACCTTACTTACGTTCTTCAATCATTGAGCCATAACTTCATTGAGTTTCAGGAAGAGACCCTTACATGGTAACTGATACATCCTTTCAAGCGTACAATGCTTATGTCCATTTTCAGTATATATTCTTATTATCTTGCCATCTCTCTTTAATTCCCTATTTCTATGCGAATCTTAGACAAGTAAAATACCTTTCCATAATATCCATTTATGCATTTTACACTTGTTGATTTCACCAATTTAGTTTAGAAGCCATATGGAATGTGCTGAGTACTTAGCATAGAGTCCGCCGTAAGAGTGCCCTTCATGGTTTATCATTAAAAGCCTTCTAGAGCACACCACAAGAGCAGCACATCCTCAGTACGCCATAAAACTTTCCTTTTAGGATTCGCCATAAAGGTTATTCCTTTACAGTCCGTCGTAAGGGCATCTCTTTTCGTATTTTATGAAGAAAACTTGCGCTTCAGAGTTTTCCATACATACCATTTCTTAAAAGTTCACCAAGAATTCCATTCCCTTAAAGTTCGCCATAGAGGCGTTTCATTCATTTGGTTGCAACAATAGCCATTCTTTAGAGTATGCCACGACAGCATTCCTTACAGAGTTTGCCACAAAGGCATCTCCTTTTATCTTACCACAAAGGCATCTCCTTTTATCATGAGCCATAAGGGTTTTCCTTTCCTGACGTGTTTATGGCATGGATTTGCCTAGACTTACATTTCATGAGGTTTGCCCATCACCATCTTGGGACATGCAAGGAACCCCATTAGGTAATCACTTTCTTTTGGTTCTTTTTAGAAATTGTCATGACCATGGGCTTTTCCTTTCAAAGATTGTGTTTAAAGTCCTAATGAACCCTTTTAGACTCCATCGCGGTGTATAGACACAGACTTACTGGACAGACTCTTTATACATTGCATCATTTCGTACTCAATACTCGATTCATATAGATACCCAAATTGTTTCACATATCATCGCATATTTCTAAACATACCCATACAACCATGCTTTCACTACAGAATTCATACCATCCACTTAACTCATCGGATTTCATACATGCTATACATAAAATGACCACCAAACATACATACAATAGCAGTAGCATTATACCATACATTTTTAAGTTCAATTTCATAGTTTAATCACCTAACACAGAAGCTCTCACATGAATATTATACAAGCAAGAGTCGACTTAGGGACTCACCTGATTCTCACCTTCTACATCTTCAAACTCCATATCCAGATTTTCGCCGTGCAAACAGCAGCAACTACTGGTACAAGACATGGAAACTAATTAAGATCTATTCGATTGGAAATCACCAAGCAGGGTCTTACATCCCTTACCTTATTGATTTACCAAATCTAATATATCGACTTTTTCCCACCATAAAATGTAGAGCCATAAATTTACTTTGACAAAAAGTAATCACCGGAAAAGATCCAAATCCTCAAGTGAATGAAGGAAATACTCTAGGTTCCTTAAGATCTAGACATAAACATTTCTTGAAGAAGGAAGAAGTAAAGTTCCCCTTTCCTATCCTAATACAACTTTTGTCTTTATGGAAATTTGACATACACCATAATCCTCTTTAATATGTCGCATAAATGGTTTACAACTGTAAAGAAACATGTACGAAAATCTAATATTTTATATTTATATATATTTGAGTTAATTCCATCGTTCGTTCCTAACCACCCTATTAGAATGTAACCAGCACCGTAACTAACTAAACTTGGCGTACAATACTATTCAGCAATAACTCAATTACCCAAAATTTCCTTAATACTTTACAAAGCTCCTCTTCTTGACAAATCCTCAAAATATTCCAATGCTTGCTATGCACCCGCTTAAACATGCCAAGAGCATTAGTTGGTACTATATTTATAGTAAAGAGTAAAGCTGTCGGAGTTGGTGTCATCAACCCCACCATTTTTCTAGGTTCATAAATTTGTTAATTTTTACCTTTTCTTTTTTATAGGTTTTAATTAGGCATTTAAGATTAAGAATGTAGCAAAATAAAAATGGCACTAAATTAAAAGAGATTGAATAAAAAATAGCTTTAATTTTTGGATTTTTTCACATGTTCAAGTGATGAATATATGAGAATAGTTGATGAGAAAAATAAATAT
>CM025256.1:18494733-18525470 GCA_013677275.1 Gossypium schwendimanii
CGTGAAATTGTAGGCCATAAAAATATAGTAAAAATAAAATTTTCCTCATCGAATTTGTGGTCCCGAAACCACTGTTCCTACTAGGCCCAAAATCAGGATGTTACAGCATTCCCCAAACTTAATGTTTTCATTGTCCCTAATGCACTAACATTAAAATGTGATGACAATAACAATGCAACGACAATGTGGATTAACAAAATGAATATTACAGCTACATGCAATGCATGAATACTATATCTAAAACTTAAAATAAACTAACTCAGTTTTCCTCGGCCATCAATGTGGTTGTATGAGGTTTCTTCTTCCTCCTCTTTTTCTCTTCCTTCTTGTGCTTTTTATCTTTGGAATGTTTTCTCTTCTTTTCTTTGGGCTTTGCATGGTCTTTGGATTGCTTCTCAATTTTCAGCGCTGCTCCAGCATCATCAGCTGCTTCTTGTGTAGGAAGGGTCACCTTGAGTGGTCCAGTGTAAACCACTTTCGCCAATGAGTTGTGGTGCCCCTCACTAGTTACCTTTGTAGCTTCTGCTAGTCTAGCTCTATCTCACTCCAGATTATCAGTAGTTGTATCCACAAATTTGGATACATTGACAATGTTCTCAGCAGATTCTTTTTATCAGCTTCTATCTCATTATTTTCTTCTTCAGTCTTCTCGTTCACAACTGCAACACAGAGTTCCTCCTTTTGAGCAAGCGCCTCTCGACCAGGCTATCAATTCTTCGCATGCACTTCTCAATGTCCTTTGAGTCTTTTTCTTTTTCATCATCAGAGACACGCACAATTAGAAGGGATTCCACCGATCTGTCTCGGTCCTCTAAGTCATCTTCTTTGGAGGAGGGTTCGTATTCTAGAATGATCAGTGCGAACACTGGAAATTCTAGGAGTGAGGTCGGGCTTAACTCACATAATACGACTACAATAGAGTTGTTATAGGCCCTAGTATAAGTGTAGAACAAATTTTGTGATCTGTCCATATCCTTTATTGTAACGACAAGCCTAATCTACTTATTGCTGAGGGAATTGGCCAACTTCTCGATATCCTTCATTTTGCGCAGTAATGATGTCTCTACAGTCAAGTTTCTTTCCTTAATTTCTGCTTTAGTTTTTTCTTTCCTTGTTTTTGTTGGTCTCTGCCTTCTTTATTGTCGGCGTATCTTTGCCACAATTTATTCTTTCAATAGAGACTTCACTGATCGGGCCTTTATTTTCCATGATTTCTTCATAATCACGGGGCACAATCCCTTTCTGTTAACACAGTAGCATCACCAACGATGGGAAAACCAAAATTCTAGTTTGTTGTGCGACGCAGTCAGCAATTTCCTAGTGGAGTATTGTGTCGACATCAATCTTTCTGCCCTTGACAATTGAATGTATCAGACACATTCTATCAATGTTAACTGTGGTGCTGTGAGTAGAGGACAGTAGCCTACAGTTGACTAAATAAAACCAGATTTTGCTTTGCAGTGTCAAGAAGCAGCAGTGCATTGTATAATTCTTTTGATGTGACCCGTCCATAGTGCTCCTTTGATACATAAATCCTTCACCAATAGGTATTTTTTGTCATATGTGATATCCTCAATAAACTTGGAGTGTTCATCTACATCTCGTTGATTTTTTTAGCATCCCATAGGATTAAGCCTTCTTGAACAAAGATAAACTCTAACTCATGGTCATAAAGGTTAGCATAAAACTCACGTACCAATGAAGAAGAATAGCTTCCAAGATGACTGCAAAAAATCTCCCATTTTAGCTTAGAGATAGTTTTGTAGATTTGCTTGCCTAAGTCTTATTGTTGCGAAAGGAAAATGCCTTGTTCTAGGTGAAACTTGCGCTTTAAAATGTTGTCTTGAAACTGGTCATTGGTCACTTTCCTTAAAAAGATCACTGGATCCTTTTTCTCCGTTGGCGTGGAGGACTTTGATTCATAAATTGTAGTTGCAGAGGACGAATGTTCTTCAACAGGCTTGGTGGCTTTCTTGACTGATCATTTCATTCTTGCCATATTTTGTTTGTTTTGTGGAGTGAAGATGGTTTAAAGTTGTAAAGGTATGAGCTTGGAGAAAAGAAAAGAAATAAAAATGGCTGCTTTGTATGTGTAATAGTTGGCACAGTGAAGGGGGTTTATAGCGAGTGAAAGACGAAGATAGAAATGAGTGATTTTTGTGAAGGGATATAAAGCTGGCGGGAATAATTATGTCCAATGAGAATTGCACCCGCTTAGATAGATCAAATGACCAGGTGACTTTTGATCAAATGGTGAGATCTTGAAATTTCTGATATGCCCTCATTCTTGATGAGTCATAAATGATAGTACCGTCATACGAATTACATTGATAATAAAGCCCAAGTGCATCGAAAATGGTACTTGATTATTCTACATAAATAAAATAAAATAATATAAAAAAACTTGAACAAAAATAATAAAATAAAATAACATAATGGTAAATTCAATAAAAATTTAAAATTTTCGACCAATTTAATGGTCTCTACCTATTTTTGATTAATTTTCCCAAAATAGTGTTTCAACTGTTATCCATTCACTTTGAACTAGTGTCCATCATGTAAATCTTTGATTGTGACTGAACCATGAGGAAATACTTCGACAACTTTGAATGGTCCAGACCAACGAGAGCGTAATTTACCCTGGTGCAGTTTCAGTTTAGAATTGGATAATAAAACTTGTTGACCTGCGATAAATTGTCACTGCAAAACAATTCTGTCATGCCATCATTTGGTCTTTTCTTTATAAATTGTTGTGTTTCATAAGCATTTTGCCTAATCTCCTCTAGTTCAGTGATATCCAACAACCTTTTCTTTCCAACAGCTTCATAGTCCATGTTTACTTGCATAATTGTCCACATTGCTTTGTGCTCCAATTCAACTTGCAAGTGACATGCTTTCCCAAAAACTAATTGATACGATGAAATCCTTAATGGAGTTTTGTATGTTGTCTGTAATGCCCATAGAGCGTCATCCAGTCTGGAAGACCAATCTTTCCTTGAAGGGTTCACAACCTTCTTAAGAATGTTTTTAATTTGTCTATTCGATACTTTGACTTGTCCATTATTTTACAGATGATAAGTAGTAGCCATTCTATGATTAACTCCATATCTCTTTAGTGTAGTTGCCACTTGGTTGCAATGAAATTGTGTACCCTGATCATGAATCAATGCCTTTGGTGTGCCAAAGTGGGTGAGTATATACTTGTGAAAAAATTTAAGCACTTTCTTTGCATCATCCTTTAGGACTGCAACAGCTTCAACCCACTTCGAGACATAGTCAACAACTACTAATATATAAAGATTTCCAAATGAACTTGGAAATTGTCACATAAAATCCATACCCCAAACATTGAACAATTAAACCTCCATAATTGGTAGCTGCAACATTTCATTGCGTTGGGATATAGAACTAGTGCGCTGACACCTATCGCATTGATTCACAAAATTGTGGGTGTATTTGAAGAATGAAGGCCAGTAGAATCCTGATTGGAGAACCTTAACGGCTGTTCGCATGCCACCAAAATGACCTCTATAAGGGGCATCAAGATAGTTCTTCAGGATTGAAAGCATCTCTTCTTCTGGAACACAACGCCGAATAATGTTCTTATTGTATACCTTGAATAAATATGGCTTATTCCAATGATACTTTATTATTTCACGAAGAAATCTTTTTTTATGGCCTGTGACACCCAATGGGAGTTTTCCATACACTAGATAATTAACCAGATCTGCATACCAGAGGGTTGCATTTACAGTAAATAATTTCTCATCTGGGAATGCGTTGACAATTTGATGTATGTTTCCATCTTCTCTACCCACTTCCAATCTAGACAGATGGTTTGCAACTTCATTCTTTGAACCCTTACGTTCTTTTATCTCAATGTCAAATTCTTGCAATAGTAAGATCCAGCGTATCAATCTTGATTTTGCATCCTTCTTCACAAAAAGATATCTCAACACCGAGTGATTAGTAAATACGGTAACCTTTGCGCTGACAAGATAAAAATGAAAATTTTCGAAAATAAAGACTACAGGCAGCAATTCTTTCTCTGTAGTGGTATAATTTATTTAAGCTTCTGTAAGAGTTTTGTAGCATAATAAATGGCGTGAAATATTTTTCCCTTGCGTTGTCTTAGAACAGCACGCACAACAAAGTTGCTTGCATCGCACATAACTTCAAAAGGTTGAGACCAATCTGGTGCAATGACAATGGGTGTATTTACTAGCTATGTATGTAATTGAATGAATGCCTCTAGACATGCATCGTCAAAGAGGAATTTTTGATTCTGTTCCAGCAATGAGCATAAGGGTTTTGTAATTTTCGAGAAATCTGTAATAAATCTTTGGTAAAACCCTACATGCCTGAGAAAACTGTGAATACCTTTCACATTTGTTGGTAGAGGTAATTTCTCAATGATTTCTACTTTAGCTTTTTCTACTTCAATGCCTTGACTAGAGATGCTATGGCCTAACACAATTCCTTTAGTTGCCATGAAATGACATTTTTCCCAATTTAGGACAAGATGTGTGTCTTCACATCGCTGCAATACTTTATCCAAATTGTAAGCGCAATGATCAAAATCATTCTCATAAACTGAGAAATCATCTATAAAAACATCTAAACAATCTTCAATCATATTCGAGAATATTGCCATCATGCACCTTTGAAATGTGATTGGCGAGTTGCAAAGACGAAAAGGCATATGGTAAAAAGCAAAAAGACCAAAGGGATAGGTGAAAGTTGTTTTCTCTTGATCCTTCAGTGCAATAGCAATTTGGTTGTACCTAGAATAATCGTCTAAGAAGTAGTAATAGGCTCTTCCAACAAGCTTATCCAATATTTAGTCAATGAAAGGAAGTAGGAAGTGATCCTTCCTTGTGGCAGCATTAAGTTTGCAATAATCTATACAGACTCATCATCTCGTAGGAATGCGTGTAGAAATTAATTCGTCTTTGTCGTTGCTAACCACAGTGATGCCACTCTTTTTAGGAATGTATTGCATTGGACTTACCCAATTGCTCTCAGGAATAGGGTAGATAATTCTAACATCAAGCCATTTTATAATTTCTTTCTTAACAACTTCTTTCATCTTCTCATTCAATCTTCTTTATTTCTTAATTGATTGCTTGCCTCCTTCTTCCAACTTGATCTTGTGCATGCAAAAAGATGGACTAATGCCTCGAATATCGGTAATACTCCAAGAAATAGCTTGTTTCTGTTGCTGAAGAATATGGACCAATTTCTCTTCTTGAGTTACATCCAGTGTTGCGGAGACAATAACTGAGAGAGTATTGTTATCACCAAGAAAGATTTATTTAAGATGAGTAGGTAGTGGTTTCAATTCCAGAGTAAGAGCTTCGTCGATAGATGGCTTGCAAATTGGAGCTATTATGTTGGCTGAGTCTAAGGATTCAATTTGACATCCATGAATGAGTTGAATATTATTAGCTTCAACCCTGCTATCACAATTATCTAAGAATTCATCATTAGATGTCGCTGCAAACTCCTTAGAAAGTAGTGTGCTTTATTCATTGAATTCTTCTGCAATTAAATCATCAAGTACATCGACAATATGACATTTTTTTTATCCTTGCATTGAATAGATTCGAAAACATCAAAGGTAACGTGCTCATCATTAAGTCGCGTGGTTAATTCACCTTTGTAAACATCAATAAGAGTTTGTTCGGTGGGTAAAAATGGTCGTCTTAAGATTATGGGAACCTCCTTGTTTGCTTCAGAGTCATGTATGATAAACTCAGCCAAAAAAACAAATTTATCCACACGAACTAAGATATATTTAATTTACCCTTCAGGTTAAGCCAAAGATCGATCAACTATTTGCAATGTCACTACAATAGGTTTTATATGACCTATTCCCAACTTTCTGAAAGTTGATAGCGACATTAGGTTGATGCTAGCTCCCAAGTCGCATAAAATTTTGCCCAAATAATGGTTGCCAATTGAACATAGGATAGTAAATCTTCCAGAATCTTTCATTTTCGGGGGCAACTTATTTGTCAAAAGAGCACTACAACCCTTTGTGAGTGCAATAGTTTTCATATCACTGGGCTTCTTCTTCTTGGACAAGAGCTCCTTCAAAAATTTCCCACAATTCAGAATTTTTACAAGAGTGTCTACTAAAGGAATATTAGCCTGAAGTTGCTTCAGTGTGTGTAGAAACTATTGGTACTACTTATACTACTTATTCTCCATAAATTTTTGTGGAAACGGTAAAGGTGGAGATATATTTGATTGCACCGAAACTTTAGGTTGTGTCAATAGTTTCGAGGGTCAAAAATTAGGCGTACGAGGAACAATTTATGGAACTTCTTTATCTAATGCCTCAACAAGCTTTGTAGATTAAACCTTCTCACTTCATTCTATCAGTAGTTTGAGGTGCGACAGTAGAGTTTGTACTCGACTCGCCAGTCTTTTTACCATTCCCAAGCGTGATAGTCTTGCAATGTTATTTCCCTCTTGGACTGGGATTTTCCATGTCCCTAGGTAGTGTGCCTGGTAATCGAGTATTCAGATTTGAAGCAAGTTGTACTAATTGTGCCTCCAACGCCTGAATGGAAGATGAATTCCCTTGCACAATAGCTTTTGTGTGAGTCATATGCTCTCGCATTAGAGCCTCAAGAGTAGCTAATGGGTCAAAAGGAGAAGCTTGCATGTACTGTTGTCGTCGATGTTTTGGAACATGCTGATTCGGCATTGAAGAGTGTTGTGGCTACATCTGATTCTGGTGTGGATGCATTTGGCTTTGTTGTGGCTGTATCTGAGTGTGATGATTGTAGTTATGCTATTGTTGATTGTAATTCCCTTGTCTTGAATTATAATTACCTTGAGTAGGTATATTCCCATATCAAAATGTCGTAGCATTTTGTCCAGTATTATGAGTTCCCCAAGACTATTGATTGCGTGCAGAATTATTATTAGAGTTACTATAAAAATTGTTGATTACATAAGAATTGTTGCGTATATTATTGACATAAAAGACATTATTTGCATTTTGTGGACAATCTCCATAGTTGTGGTTGTCACTGCAAATCTCACAACAAAAGGTAGGAATATCAACTTGTTGAACAAATTGTATAGGTGCAACGTCACTAGTCCCTTACATATTTTTTATCATATTCATAAGAAAAGAAACTTGAGCATTAAGTGCAGATATTGCGTCCAATTCAATAACTCTTGGAGTAGCTTTCGCTTGTGTGGCTCTAGAGATTGGATATTGGTAATCATTTTGAGTAATTTTCTCCAAAATTTCAAAAGTATCATTATAAGTACAATCCAACAAAGGTCTATTGGCTGATGCGTCAACAAGATACCTCGTATGTGAATTCAGCCAATTATAAAAAAAATTAATTTATGTTTCCTGTTGAATGTCATGCATGGGAAAACATCAAAGTAAAGATTTATAACGTTCCCATGTGGTGTGAAGATTCTCATCGTCTAGCTAATGATATGTTGTTAGTGACAAAAGAAACTGTGTTGCTAGTGCATTCCAATAAGTAATTGATCCGACAGGTAGCCCAAAGAACCAAGTACAAGCTCTTCCTTGAAGGGAATAAGGAAATAATTACATTTTCAAAGCGTCATCAAGAACACCTTGTTGACTAAAGGAAGCACTCATCAATAAAAATGATTTAAGATGTTCTCGTGCATCTTCATGCAGCAGTCCAGCATATTGCCCATTACAATTCAACTTTTGAAACATTAATGGCTTGAGTTCAAAATTTCCAGTTCGGATTGCTAGCTTAACAAGTCCCGATTGTAAGTCATCCAAGACAAGTACTACAAAGTCTCGTATAGTCCTATTTTATAAAGCTATATTCCTTTGTTCTTGAAGTCTCCTTCGAATGGTTCTTTTAATTTTTGGATCAAAATCGACAATAAACTCCGAATTGCTTCGGGTCATACAACACCTAAAATAAAATGTACAAATAACAACAAAAAGAAAACCAGTTAGTAGCAACTAAATATTATGAAATAAAAAAACAAACTCCATCCCTAACAATAGTGCCAAAACTTGATTGGCTATTTAACGTCACAACAATAATGTGCAAGAGTACACTTTCGATGCAAGTATAGTTGAAAGATATGAATCTGTTGGATATTGAACCCACGAGGATGGTTGCCTTTTGTCTATCAATGTCAGTGCATTAAATGGATAGTCACGAAATAAATTGTGAGAGTAGTTGTTGAAGCAATAACTTGAAAAGAATAAGACAAAATATTATATTGATAAACTAGGATCCCGAACATGAATATTCAACAGAATACTAAGTGCTTGCAAGGTATAAAAGGATAGGTGATTGTTGATGTATTAAATTGCAATGAATATCTTACCAAATTTAACTTCTATATTTAATTTAAGACTTAAACATGCACGTTAACCACAACTTTCGATGATAGCAATGGAACACTATTAAAAACAAGTGGATTAAATTCCTGTAATCCTCAAGCAACTTCCATTGTTATGCTTTTTAGCTTAAATTGTCATAGCACCTTCCAGTGTCTTTGGCCGCAATAACACTTCCATGCTAAAAACATTCAAACCCAAAGATTAAACAGTAGAAGTAAGATTGAAAAAAATAACATTTAACCCAAAAATCATGTATACTTCCGTACTAACATGAAATAGAAAGTAATCACCAGAGTTTAGAAAAGAAAGATAAAAGAAACAAGTAGAGAATACTATTCCTAGACAACTCAACTTTAATCTCTCTATTCCCTCTTGTGTCACACTCATGGCTCCTTGTCAAGAGCTAAGCTGCATCCTTTTCATGTTGGTTCCTCTGTAGGAGCTTAAGCTACCATAACAAAAGCTTCAAGGGATAGGTTTAAGAAGATGATCCAAAAAGGCCCTTTTTTTTTACGTCAATATATATTTTTTTCTCAAATAGCACAAGTGGCCTTTCATCAGAATCATGCTGCCTCTATATGTACAAGTCAGTTGTACCAGACTAGACAGCTCATACATTTTTGTTCTTTTCCAGACAGTTGTCAGGTGCGGCGACAATTCTAGGCGCAATCTAGAAGCACAATTCTAAGCTCTTTTTACTAAAAATTCTTATTCTTTTGAAAATGAAAAACTATCTCAAATTCCTTCATCAATAATCCCATTTTCAAGAATCTAGAACCTAACTATTAGGATTTAAGGTAAGACTCTATTCCTTAGAAGTAATTAAGAAAAGTTCGCAATAAAGGAAATTAGGTTTATCAAAAGACTAGCATGTGTGAACCTAGGTTCACTTGTGTTTATATACGAGTTTTAATGTGCTTTGTTTGTTAGTGACTTGTGTATGTTTGTGAAATTGCGAATCTAACAGAACCATCTACAAGCAAATACATAGGAAAAATGAAACTTGTTTAAAGCTTTTAGCAAACTAGTTAGTGTTCAAGGATCGCCACATGCATATGCGAACCATAGTGTTAATCAGGAGCTTTAGGTTTTTATCCTAATTTCCAAGAGTTAGTTTTTTCTAAACTCTATTTTGTACCTGTGTTAAATATGTATTTTTATGAGTAGTGATATGCGAGCTTTATATTGCGAGCTAATTATGAACAATGCTTTGGGAGCTCCTCATGATTTGTGAGCTCTATGTTTAAGAAAATGTTTTTGACATTATAATCTCCTGAAACAGTTGGATATAATGGCATGCCATAGGATTGTGAGTACTCACCTTTATGTTTAGTGTTTTGGGCGAGAGGCCTTGAGACAGGTTGGAGAGATAAGGGAACATCGAGCTAAGCTCCATTTAATGGGATATGTTATTGTATTTGGAGAGTGCTTAGCTTTATGCTACACTTATAGGACATGTTAGACTCTTTGAGTCAAAGAAAGGTGCTATAATATCTACTTAACATAAAAGAACAAGTGAATAAGATTGTGTTTTCTAAAATATTACGTTTTACTATTTTTAAGCTAACCAACAGTGATTAACTGTGAACCAAACTTCGTGTAAGTATGGTAAACCCAGTTCACAGTTTAGTGACTTTGACAAAGCTTTTGTTTAACTTATGATTTGTGCGAGTTATGTGGTAATTCTTTCTTATATGTTCATTGAGTTCGCAAGAGCTCACACACTCCTTTCTAAACAATGTAGATAGTTAGATTGTACGAGGTGAGGTGATGAAGTGAGTGATATAGACGAAGCATAAACATTAGAAAGGTAGTACAAGCAAACTCTGATTACAAAGGCAATGTGGGATATTCTGCCTAGGCTTAGAGATATTTTTCTGTTGACTTTGTCGATGGTTCTAGGACTTAGTTATTTGTATGATTTCTTATGTTTTTCTTTATGTTTTATTTGGAAACTGATAATACTTTATGAACAAATATGAATTTGAAGTATACAAATATTGTCTAAGTTTGATTGATGTTTCTTAAATTTCAAGTTCATACCTAAGTAATTAAATTTTGAACATATTATTCACTATAAGCAACAACATAAAATATATCAAACTGACTAACTTATATAGAGATCGACAAGGTTGCTGCAAAGTAACAGGATTGGCGAACTATTTAAAAGTGCGAACCCAAACATGTGGCAAACTGGTATATGTAAACCCTTAATAAATTTTGACATACTGAATAGGAGAAACCTTGCAAAATGTGTTTTATAGAACCTAAGCACATAAGGGTAGTTTGCGAGACTTACCCTGTATAAGGAAACTTACTCTACAAAGTCTTAAAGTGCGAATCCCAATATTAGATAGTTGAACTGTTGTATATTGTTTTACAAAAACTTAGGGTTCACATGTTCTTAATTTCTTTCTTCAAATATTTGTAACTTCAAAAAATAGTAGTTAAGTTCTTGTAAGCAAAGTATGTTATTATATTATTGTTGTTGCGTATCATGAAGCAAGCGAAGAGTGTGTTTGAGAGCTTGTGCTTTCCCAAATTTTATATATGCTTTATGTTCTAACCTATGGTGTGTTAGAGGTTAGGTTGGGTGTTAATGTAGAGTTACTTAGGTGTTTAATGTGACGTTTCATAGCTTGATTTTTGCGACCGAACTGGGTATGATGTGTTACATTTAGTGGTATCAGAGCTCACTAGGTTGGTTGAAATAATTTATGAGGTTTACCAAATTTGTAAACTAATTAAAGTGATAAGTATGAATGCCTGGTGTTGTTGTTGGGGAAGGATTGGGAATATACATTACCTTGGTTCAGTTGTTTCATTTGCAATATTATGCTTTGGATAACTTCCTACTATTCATCTACCTAGTGGTTGTGCTCACAGATATGTTTGGCGAGCTATGCTTGTAGATTTGTTTTGGTGAACCGTGTTCACAGATGGGATTGGCGAATTAAGTTCACAAATGTGTTTGTAAAGCTTAGGATGCATAATGGAACATTCTTATGTTCTTTTGCTTAAACTTGTGTTTTATATATGTTTAAAGCTAGTAAAATGTCTTCTAAAAGAGTAAATACGGATGCGAGCCATGTTAATGGAGTTGCGGACCCTCCAGAGGGTGACAGGACTTCGATGTCACCTGTGTGACATCGCAAGGAAACTTTTCTAGATAAGAGTGTCAAACCATTGGTACAAACCATGATTGGGGCTTTCCAATGAGTCATTGGTACCAATGCTACTACTGCCAATCGAGGATTGCATTAGAGTATTGAATTGAGGGTGTTTAAAATATCCTTAAGTAGATGGTCGTACTGAGGAAGAAAAGTTAGGATGTACTGTGTCCTTACTGACTGGCGAAGACTATCGCTGGTGGAACACAATAAAATAAGGAACAGATGCGAATTGACTGCCTTGAGACTTTTTCCTGGAAATGTTTAAGAAGAATTTCATGAATTAACACTAAATAGAAATTCACAAGTGAGAACTCATTAATCTGGTGCAAGGTGATATGTTTGTAGCTGAGTACAAGGCTGAATTTGTGTAATTAGGCCAGTGCGCAACTAAGATGGTCTCTCTGGAAAAAGGATCATTCCAAAAGGTTGCGCTTTGGGTTACATCACGACATCCAACTCTATCTGATAGTGCATGACATGAAAAACTTTGATGAGTTGGTTGATAAAGAGAAGGATGTTAAAGAAATTAGAATAGTGGCTCCACGAACTGTAACGGGGTTCGAGAAATAAATGTCTGGCTGAATATCCAAAAGGGATCACAAATCACATAATGTTGGCAGAAATGTCAGGCGTAGCTTCCAATCTGATTAGTCGCGGCAACAGGATAACACCCAGGCTGAGAAATGAGGTTTGCGCAAGTTGCCAAGTTCATCATTCTATGAATTTTACGACCGAGGGCATCTTAAAGAATGTTGTTAGTTGACAAGAGGATGTCTCAGGTGTGGGTCCAAAGAACACATGATAAGGGACTGCCCAGAACTACAAGAGAGATCATAAGCTTAGAACTTAACCAGCCACACCAGTACAAATAGGAGTTCACAGACAAGGTCGAGGTAGAGGTGGTGACACAAGACAGGTTGGACAGTAAACCCTAGTGCACACTGTTGCCACACACTATTGCCACACAAGGTGAGATAGGAGGGCTCGCACGAGTATAAACTGTAAAAGAACCACAGAACTAGGGAGTGACCGATGTCATCATAGGTACCTTCACTCTACAAATTATTCCATTATTTTCTATTAGTGATATTGGTTCCACACTCTCGTACATTTTGAGCGAACTAACCTGTGAGTTGGGTATTCCAATAAGACACATTGATATGGGTATAACTGTTACTAGTTTGTTTGGTGAGAGTGTTCTATACAATAGAGTGTACCGTTGGTGTCCTTTGATGATCCAATGACATGTTTTATTTGTCGATTTGATGGAATTACCATTTTATGGGTTCAACATAATTCTGGGAATAGATTGGCTAACTAAGCATAAAGCCAAGATAGACTATGAACTAAAATGAGTGACCTTGCAAAGTGGTGAATGGTCCATTGTTGTGGTTAGAGAGCGAACTCAATTTCTGCCCAACAAGGTTTTGACAATAAGAGCAAAGAAGATGATAGGGAAAGGCTACAAAGCCTAACTCATTTATGTGATGGGTTCACTGGACAAAGAGATAGGGGTTCACAATATATGCACTATAGAGGATTTTTCTAATGCATTTCCTGATGAGCTACCTAGTTTACCACCAGATCGCGGAGTGGAGTTCTGCATCCAGTTGTACCCAGGTAGTTCGCCAATATCTATTACACCTTATAGCATGGCACTAAAAGAGCTTAAGGAACTAAAGATACAACTACAAAAGTTGCTTGATAGTGGTTTCATTTGACCAAGTGTATCACATTGGGGATCGCCAGTTTTTTTTGTGATGAAGAAGGATGGTCGCTTGATGATGTGTATCAACTACATATAATTAAACAAATTGACAATAAAAAACAAGTACCTATTGTCACGAATTGGTGACTTGTTTGACCAAGTGCGAGGTACCACAATGTTATCAAAAATAGACTTGTTATGAAGGTATTATCAGCTTAAGGTAAATGAGTTAAATGTTTTAAAGACCTCATTTAAAACAAGGTATGGGTATTATAAATTTCTGGTCATGCCCTTTGGTTTGACAAATGCACTAGTTGCATTCATGGACTTAATGAATCAAGTGTTCCATGAGTATTTGGATCAATGCATGGTGGTCTTTGTAGATGATATTCTGGTGTACTCGCAAAATAAAGAAGAGCATGATGCTTGCCTTTTGTAACATCCCAAAACCCAACCTAATAGTTTCAAGTTAGTAGAATCGAGTTATTGAGCCAAGGGTTTGTGTCAAATATCATAAATTAGGGTTGTAAATGTGTAATTAAAGTATCAGAGTAACGTAATTGGGTTTTTATTTTATTAACTAGCTTAAAAAAATTAATTTTGAGGTCTAACTGGAAAAAAATAGATTTTAATTGAATTAGGACCTAATTGGAAAAGGATAGAAAAAGAGAGTGACCAAAAGGTCAATTTGCCCAATTTTTAAAAATAGTCTTCTACATAGAGTATACCACTGTTTTCGTTTTCTTCCCACTCTTAAAGCCCAAATCATTCAAAATTTTTCCAAAACCTAAAATTAGAATTTTTTGAAAATTAATTCATTCCTTCAGATTTATTAACCTCACAAACACCAAAATAACCCCCAATTTCAAATGATAAACGTGTTTTCTTCCTCAAATTTGTCATTATTCTTCTTGACTTCAAATACCAAATCAGAGTTGTAGATTGTCGTTTTCATCAAATCAACGTAATATTTTCACTTTCTATGATTAAATAAGGAATGTTATTAAATTAATTTCAATTTTAAACGATTGTATGGAGATTTATTTGGCTTTGATGTTTTTAAAGTGAGCTTCGATTCAAAAATGGAAAATCTTGAAATCTCGAGTAAACCTATGTTTTCAAAGTTATTTTTATTCATTTTAACTTAATCAGAAGGTATTTCACTTCAATTTGATAGTTCATTACTAAATTTTTAAGAATCAAGCGTTTTCCCTTTTTACATGTTCTTAAAAGCTCGAATTTTTTAGAAATTTTAGAATCATAGATTTAGGTGAAATTAACAGTTTAGGTATGAAATTAAATGATATTTAGGATGTTAGAAAGAAAAAAATTAGGATTGGAAAAGGGATTAGAATGTCGAAACTTCAAATTTGGCAAAACTTGTTAGTTTTTAGTAGTGAGAAAGTAGAGGCTTGAATTGTGTTTTCCTTGCTATTTGGTAGTGTTCAAGGCTATTTTTATGAGTTTGGAATGTGTTTATTATGTGTGTAAAGTTTTGAATAAATCGGGAACCACTACGAGCAAGTCTACAGGCAATGAAAAGCTTGTTTGAGGTTTCAGCTTCTAAGTGGAAGCGTGATTAGTGAGTGTCTGGAGTCGTTGTTGGTATGCATGATTCGTAATGTTAATCGGTATTTTAGGAATAGCTTAAACCCCTATCCTAAGTTCCAATTATAAGCCTTCTTTATACTTTTTGCCTTGTGAAATTATGCCTAATGTATGTCGAGTTGTGGAATGCGAGGCGATTATGACAGGTAGTGTGGGTGAATACTTGTATGTGACATGTGATAAAATAATTTTAATGCACACATATGTGGTCTGATATATGATGGCTTAATGAGCATTGTTGTGGCACTTAAAGTGCAATTAAATGTGAATATGATAAACATGCTTGTATTGTTAATTAATGAATATGAACATAAATTATATGTATGAAAACAATAATTAAATATGGGTAATTGTAGATATTTTGGCCTTGTGATCTCCTGAAATTGTTGGATATAATTGGCATGCCATAGGACTGTGAGTACTCACCTTTACGTTTTGTGATTTGGGATTGAGGCCTCGGGATAAGTTGGATAGATAAGGGAATGCCAAGCTAAACTCCATTCATTAGGACATGTTGGTGTGTTGGAGAGTGATTAGCTTTATGCTACACTTTTGGGACATGTTAAACTCTTTGAGTCATTGGTGTGATGGAGATCAGTGTATCCAATGTGTGGTGATAGAGTCCACTTTTACGTTTTGTAATCTCAAGTTGCCAAATTATCATTAAATGATTCATGTATGAAATATGTTGTATCTATATGCTTGTGAGTACTTAAGCTATACATGTGAGATAATGTAGCATGAATATGATATTTTGACTTTATTAAAATATGAATGTGAATGAGTCGTAGTATGCTCTTGCTTAACATATGACGTTGTGTATGTTTGTGGTAATTTTGAACATTCATTGAGCCTATTCAAGCTGATACAATCCTCACTAAATCTTTACAGATAAGTAGCACTTATGCTGTAAGTGGAGCAGCCAAGGAAATTATCCTAATAAGTCAATAAACTTTCAAGTGGGTGGTTTTATAAACTTTGGACTCTTTGGATAAAGGCAATATGGGTTAGAGCTTTAGTCTTGATTATTAGCATTATTTTATTGATTCTATTTCTTTTATTGGGTTAATGAAACGAAAATGTTGCTTTGGACTTCGTTTATGTTTAGATTGATGTTTGAGACTAAAATAGTTAATACATGTTAGATGTTTTTATTTAAATGTACGAATGTGGCATGATGAATGCTTAAAGGATGATAATAAGTTCGGTTAAATTGGACTATAATTAGATGTTGAAAAAAAAATTGATTTAGGCTTGAAGAATACTTTATTTTGTGAAATTTTTGGCATGTTGGGGCAATGTATCGATACTCAGGACATTAGTATCGATATGATAAGGTTGGGACATTTTGGAATATTGACAGCAACCCATTTTGGTATAGATACCCAAATCATGAGTATCGATACTCGTGAAGTACCGATACTTTTTCCAAAGTATCAATAAAATGGTTTGAAACATAACTTGGTAGAGAGCTAAAGAGGTACCAATTTTTACATTAGTATCGACACCTAAATTACTAAATAGCGATACCTACTATTTTTATTAATACCTACGTTGTTTTCTCCTAATTTTAATAAATGTACCCTAATCACAGTTTTAAACTATTTCTAATATCGTATAGTGTTTAATTAGACACGAACACCTCTATAAATGTTTAAAACTGGTAGCGATTGTTCTTGTTTGAAGCTATGTCAGCATGTCTATAAGTTCTAATAGTTGATGTAGCATTTTATAACTTAGATCTGATGATCGGGTTGGGTGAGGGGTGTTGCACCTGTGAACTATGTTACAAATTTTGTTAGAGAAGAAACTATTCGTGAAGCTCAGCAAACGTGAATTTTGGCTAAAGAAGGTATCATTCTTGGGTCATGTGGTTTCGATAGAAGAAGTTTATGTAGAATCAGAGAAGATCAAGGTAATTATAAAGTGGAGATCACCAAAGTGTGTTACTAAAATGCGAAGTATTTTGGGGTTAGCATGATATTATTACAGGTCCGTTGAAGTTTTCACCACCATAGCGACAACCTTAACAAAGCTGTTACAGAAAGATGTGGAGTTCGCATGGACATAGGAAAGACAAAAAAAAGCTTTTAAGAACATAAGGTGATACTCACCAAAGCACCTATACTGATTCAACCAAAATCTGAAAAGGACTTTGTAGTCTATAGTGATGCCTTGCACATGGGACTTGGCTACGTGCTAATGCAGAAAGGAAGGGTGCTGGCTTTTGCTTCAAGACAGTTGAAGCCTCATGAGTGAAACTACCCAACTCATGATCTAGACTTAGCAGGAATGGTGTTTGCAGTTAAGATTTCACGACACTACTTATATGGCAAGGGATGTACAATCTATACAGACCACAAGAACCTCAAATACCTTATCATGCAGAAAAACTAAACTTACGACAAAAAAAGTGGATAGAATTGCTGAAGGACTACGATTGTATGATAGAATTAAAAAAAGTGGATAGAATTGCTGAAGGACTACGATTGTATGATAGAATATTACCCTGAAAAGACGATTGTGGTCGTAGATGCCTTAAGTAGGAAGTCGATGAGCAAACTGTGAGCTCTATTCTCATAGTTGAGTGTGACAAGTGATGGTGGATTGCTCACAAAACTACAAGGAAAACCAACCCTCTTACAACAAATAAAAGAGAAGTAGGGCACATATAAAGACTTGGCTAGGTGGGTTTGCCAAGTGGAACAGGGGGTTTAAGGGGACTTCGCACTAAATAAGAAATGGGTACTTTGTTTCCGCTCTGCGTACCCTATGATGTAAAGCTTTGACAAGCGATCCTTATCAAAGGTCACAACAACCCTTAAACAATGCACCCAGGGAGAAATAAGATGTACCATGATTTCTGTGAAGTATATTGATGGCTTAGATTTAAGCAAGATGTCACTGACTTTATGGTGAAGCGCCTAGTCTGTCAAAAGATGAAAGCAGAACCTCAATTTCCCTCAAGATTGTTTCAACCACTCAAAATTCTAGATTGGAAGTGGGAAAGGATCACCATGGATTTTGTTTCAAGCTTGCCCCTAACTTCGACAAAGAAAGATGCGATAAAGATAATTGTGGATCGCCTTACAAAGAGTTCATATTTTTTAGCAGTGTGCACAAACTACACATTGCAAAAACTTGCAGAATTGTACATCATAAAGATAATGCGACTCTACGGTGTACCAGTTTCCATTACCTCTGATTGAGACCATTGATTCACCTCGAAATTTTGTAAAAGTCTGCAAGAAGCTTTGAGTTCAAAAATTAACTTGAATGCTGCTTATCAACTACAAACAGCTGCTCAATCAGAGAGGGTGGTACTTGTACTAGATGACATGCTGCAAAGTTATATGTTAGAGTTAGCAGGAAGCTGGGAATGTTATTTACCCTTACCAGAGTTCACATACAATAATAGCTAATAAGCAAGCATCCAAATTGCACCCTTTGAGGTGTTGTATAGAAGGAAGTGTAGAACCCTATTGTGTTAGGGAGAACTTGATGAAAAGTGGATAATTGGACTGGAGTTGATTAACGAAAAAAAGAAAATGTAAAAAATGATATACGAATGACTGAAAACTGCTTCAGACAGAAAAAAATCTTATGCTAATTTAAAACGACGAGACATTGAGTTCCAAGTGGGAGAGCGAGTGTTATTAAAGGTCTTGCTATGGCAAAAGGTTTAAGTTTTGAATGAAAAGGAAAATTAAGTCCAAGATTTATCAACCCATATGAAGTAGTTGAAAGGATTGGTCCAGTGGTCTGTCGACTCAAGTTGCAACCAAAACTTGAGCAAATCCATGATGTATTCCATATGTCCATGTTAAGGAAATATCATGCAGACCCATCCCATGTTTTTTTAGTAGATGAAATTGAGGTACAACCTGGTCTTACTTATGATGAGGAACCAATTGAAATTGTAGCTTGTAAGGAAAAAATCATGCAAAATAAGAGAATTCCCTTAGTCCAAGTGTTGTGGTAAAACAATAAGATCGGTGAAGCCACTTAGGAAACTGAGGAAGCACTGAAGCATCAATATCCTCATCTATTCTGACATCAGTAATTTCGAGGACAAAATTTCTTAAGAAGGAGAGAGTTGTAACATCCCGAAATAGGGCCTAGGAGTTTGAGGATTGGCAAGTTAGTGTTCACCAGTAGGCCTCGCGAGCTGTGATCACTGGTGGATTTAGAGAACTATGATAGTTAGTGGACTTGGCAAAGCAAGGATTGCCATTGGGCTTAGCGAGCTATGATCGTTATTTTGGGCCGAAAGTCAAAATTAAGAGTATTTAAATAGTATTTCTACCAAAATTAGGAAATTAACTTACTTTTCTTTTTGTAACACCACCCATGCACGTAACTCCTTCATACTTCCACTTTGACTAGGGCTTCCTAAGAACATCGAAACACTTAATGCCTATAAATTAATCTCCTTTCATTGAAAATCCATATTCTTTTGAAAATGTTAAAACTCTCTCAAATTCTCTCATTGATATTCATGTTGTGAAAAACCCAGAACCTAGCTCTAAGGATTTAAGGTAAGACTATTTTCCTTAGAAGTAATTAAGAAAAGTTTGCAACAAAAGAAACTAGTTTCGTTAAAAGACTAGTATGTGTGAACCTAGGTTCGCTTGTGTTTATATATGAGTTTTAATGTGCTTTGTCTATTAGTGACTTGTGTATGTTTGTGAAATTGCGAAACTGACATAATTGTTTACAAGTAAAGACAAGAGAAAAACGAATCTTGTTTAAAGCTTTAAACAAATTGGTGAGTTTTCAAGGATAGCCACATGTATGTACGAACCATAGTGTTAATTAGGAGTTTAAGGTTTTATCCTAAGTTTTGAGAGTAAGCCTTTTTGTAAACCCTATTTTGTGATTGTGTTAAAAATGTGTTTTTATGAACAATGATATTCGAGTTCTATATTGCGAGCTATTTATTAATAGTGCTTTGTAACTATGTTAGATGGCACGAGGTGAGGCAGCAAAGTGAGTGATCTAGACATATGAACTTTGGAAAAAAAAAAGTAATGTGGGATATTCTACTTAGGCTTAGAGCTAATTTTTTGTTGATTTCGCCAATTGTTCTAGGAACTTAGTTATTTGTATGATTTCTTATGTTTTATTTGCGAACCAATTTTACTTTATAAATACATCTGAATTTTAAGTATACGAATATAGTCCAAGTTTGATTGATGATTCTTAAATTACAAGTTCATACCTAAGTACTAAAATTCTAAACATAGTGTTCACCATAAACAATAGGATAAAATATATCAAACTGACTTAGGTTATATAGAGTTCGCCAAGGTTGCTGCGAAGTAATAGGATTGATGAATTGTGCAAAAGTGTGAACCCAAACATGTGGCAAACTATTATTTGCGAACCCTTAATAACTATTTACATACTGAATAGGAGAAACCATGTGAAACGTGTTCACAGAACCTAAGCACATAGGGGTAATTTGCGAGACTTACATTGTATAAGGAAACTTACTCTTCAAAGTCTTAGAGTACGAACCCCAATATCAGATAGTTTAATTGTTGTATATTGTTTTACAAAAACTTAGGGTTCACATGTTCTTAATCCTTTATTCAAATATTTGTGACTTGAGGAAAAAGTAGTTAAGTTCTTCCAAGTGAAATAGGTTCACATATTACTGCCACTACGTATCATGAACCAAGCGAAGTGTGTGTTCGCGAGCTTGTGCTTTCAAAAATATTATATATGTTTTATATTCTAACCTGTGGTGCGTTGGAGGTTAATGATCTGTAGTAATTCGGTGCAACAAATTAAACTAGTTTTCATAGTTGAGGAGCTTGAATACAAACATTTACATTATATTTTAGTTATGTTTTATTAGTTTAGTTTAAATCTAATAAAAAGAGTATTTGAGTCTTTTATTGTCTTAAGGGGCCGAATGAGGCCTAAAGGTGAGCTAATATACTTAGTGAGTGTGCAAGAGACCATTCAAGGGCGTAGGAACTAATATTGGTCATTGTGTTGCGACACAGAAAGTGTAATGTTGCAACATAGGGAGCATAATCCAAGAATCTTGAGATTGTCTTTGATGTCATGACTTAGCAATGGGATGTCACAACACACCATTGAAGCTTCTTGAACCTAAGCATACTGCCTTTGATGTTGCGACACATGCCCTAAGGTGTAGCGACATCGGCCTTTTATAGGATATATTTACGAGCTTGGGGCATTTTGGTCTGCACAATGGAAATTTAACACTAAAACGTCAACTAACCTAAGGTTGGGATGACGGCAACCCTAAGTCTATAAATATGCTCTTAAAACACTTGTTATAGACATCTTTTATATTCTCAATTTTCTTTGTAAATTTAGTTTTCAGTTTTCCTTTCTTTTGGTTTTTAGATTTCTTTTCAGTTTATTTTTGTTAGCATTTGTCGGAGGATCTGATTTGTAGATTTGATCAAACTCTTTGTGGATTCTGCAATCATCTATTAAATACAATTAGGATTTTTCCTTACACTCTATTCTGGATTTACTCTTACTGTCTATTTATTTTATCAAGCTTACTGTGTTCATGAAATCCATGAGAAACTAATCCTCTTATAGGGGATTAGTTAGTGGAGGTGTGATTAACTAATTTCTATGTAAGTTTTTCTTAGCAGATTAGTTGTTTGGGAAAGGAAGAACATAAACCCTAAGCTTGACAACCCTAGGAAGTCATTTAGGTGGAAATTAACCCAAAATATGTTTGACCTATCTGTTAAAACCTTAGCACCAAACTGGTCTAGACCATGAGGTTTAGAGATAAGTAGTTCTTGTCAACTCATTAGTTTTGTGGAAGATCGAAAGATCCTGCTAGAGTAATGACTATTTGATTAAATAGAAACAAGAAATAGAAATTAGTTATGACCACCAAAGTGAGCAAACCACCCATGCATAGATTTTATCAAGTTTATAAATTATTTTTCTAGCGTATTTCTATTTATATTTTTATTTATTTAACTATAAAAACCAAAAACCCCTCATTTATGTTTATTCGTAATATAATTTACTCAAAGTACAAATTAGACCTATTTGCATTTAGGTTAGAATTAATCTAGTATTTGGCTCCCTTGGGTATGATCCTTGGAGTACTCACCCAGTATGTTGTAATTATATTACAACCTAACCCTTATAATTGCAAACACTGCCTTAATTTCATATCTCTTAGTTGCAATATTTATACTCTAGACATTAGTATATTCGAAGGCGGACAAGTTGTTGGCGCCGTTTTTGGGGAGGCAACATTACTAAATTGATTTTAAATTTTGCGTGAATACAATAATTAGAAAATGAATAAATTATATATATGAATTTTATTTTTTTACTATCATCTTTTATTTTCTTTTTGGTTTAAGTATACGACTCGTAGTAAGGGGACACCTATAGAGATAACTATTGATCGGGAGAAAATAATTTGCCAAAATCATCGCCTGCATCGACAGGTGCTGAACCAGGCACCTATTGCAAGCAATTTACCACGCGATAACCCACTGTTTGATGAGGGTGATAACGCTAACCCACAAGATCTACCATGTAACATCTTGTTTTTTTGTGGTGTCAGAAATAGTGGTTGCGGCACCACAATTCCAGCCAGTGAGTTAATAGTTATTATTTATTTAATATTTACAGAGTTTCTATAATATCTTATTAAAATTTGGCTAGGTAATTTTACCGTTTAGATAGTTAATTAAATAAAAAAGACTAAATCGTAAAAATTAAAAAAGTTTCAATTTTGTTTAATGAGTATGTAATTATAATTTGAAGGCTTTAATTGGTAATTATACCATAAAAGGGTGATTTGGATTGAAATTTGAATGATTATTAAAGGGTAAATTAATAAATAAAGAATTAAGCTTAAACTAAGTAAAACAAAGTCATCATCTTCCTCATTTTATTTTGTTTGGAATTGAAAACACCATGGAAATTTAAGGGAGCATTCGATCAACCTCATTCCTATAGCATGTGAGTATTTTGCAAACCGTTTTTCACAGTTTTTATGTTTTTGAGTTCGTTGATGCTTAGTCTAGTTAATTCAGGGACTAATTTGTGGAATGTTTAAATGTTTAGAAGTTTCCCATGTTTTTTTTTTTTGAATGTTGTGATGTTAAGTGGTATGGTTTAGAGATTTTTGATGGGTTTGAATCATTTTAGTAATTTGATTTTGATTAGTTTTTAGTAAAAGGATTAAATTGACAAAATATTAAATTTTGCAGGGAAATTTTGTGAAATTTTGAAAGTTATGTCTAAACATATCCCCTAAATAGTTCAGTTAAGCTTGGATTGAGTTTAATTGGGATAATTTTGGAAGTTTTGCGTTTAGGGACTAATTTGCATAAACGGTAAAGTTTAGGGTTAATTTGTAAAATGTGAATGAAAGGAGTTTAAATGTATAAATTTGATTGTTTATGTTGTTTGAATTGATTTAATTAAATTAAACTATTCTTTAGATTAAGAATCTCAACGATCGAAAGACGTACTAGGAAAAGGAAAATTATCGATTATGTTGTGTGTTAGTTGAATCACTTGACAGGTAAGTTCATACTACACTCGATAGATAAAATTTGTTAATAAATGTTGTTAAATAATTACATATAAACCGCTAAAATGGAAATCAAACTATGTGATAATAAATTGAATTATGATATAATTTCGATGGATTGAGTAAAAGTCTCAAACACGAGGTTTCTGAATGATTCACATTTTGGACTGAGCTCTAGCATTTTTGGCAGACTCGGATATACATGGGACACGAATTTAGCCTAAACTGGTAATTTGTTGTCGGCTTAAATGTTTAGCCTATACTGGTAACCTTAAATGTATACATACCCCTGGCTAAGCTATTTTTTCTGTGTTGTCAATGGTTTAGCTCGGACGGGTAACTTGACACATGTATTTGTGTACTTGACTAGCTCGAACAGGCATTAAATGTGTCCACACGTGTGCATTGAGTTCTTTTACAAAGTTCCATCGAAAAATCAAGAGATACACAGTGTATTATTAACATGGACAAAATATGAATTCTGAATATCTATATGATTGTTATTTACTGATATTGAATTATTGAACTTTGTCATGATAGGGATATTAGTTTGAATAGCTATTTGCAATTATCTATTAAATGAATAAAGTAAGTTATTGAATTGAATTGTAGGAGCTTACTAAGTATAGTATATACTTACTCCTATTTTTATGTTCTATAGATTTTGGATAACCGGAGTGTGTCAATAAGTTCAACGGAGTTCACACCTACCATCATCTGACATCGGTAGATTTTGAAGTCTTGAATTGTGGTTACTTGTGGCATGTATATATATATTTCATATTTTGTATCTTGGTAATGTGTAGTGATAAGGTATCTTTGGATGGCATTTTTGGATGATTATATGGTAACAAGTTTCGTGTGCTTAATGATAGTTAGAAGGCTAGAATGGATGAATTGATTGGTTGATAAATGTTGATTATATGTGGTGCGAATGGGAGCATATTGGTCTTTCTTGGCACCTAAGTAATGTGCCTTGTTTTGGAAGTCATTTTAAGTGCGCATGACCAGGGACACGAGCTGTGACATAGCTGTGTGCCACACACGGTCGCACCATACGGTCGTGTAGCCTATTAATTTTGGTACAGGTTTCTCCCACATGGTCTCAAGTTGTTACATGGCCCAGGGACATGGCAGTGTGACCTTATTTCGAATCACACACGGTTTGGCACACGATCGTGTAACCCTAATTTGATTCATACACGGTCGGGTACACAATTTGGCGACACGACTGTGTGACCCTGTTTTTGAACTGTACACGGTTTGGCCACACTACCTGGGTTATGGTACATGGCCTGGCCACATGGTTGTGTGATCCCCATTTTTAATTTTTTCTACATTTTTCTATTTTATTTCAAATCAGTCTCTGATTATTTCTAAATTGGTTTTTAGGTTCTGTAAGCTCGTTATAAAACCTGTGTTCGTATATATGCTATGGATGATGATTGGTTTCGAAATTTGATAATTAAATTAATAATTGAGTGGTTTTATGTTGCCATTTGATTCAATATGTGTTGTAGTACTCTATAATCCTGATCCAGTAACAGTGATGGATTAGGGGTGTTACATACCACCACCACAACTACTTGCAAACATAACTATGGCACGAAACGAAATGGACTATGTGCTACCAAATCTGGAGATGGTTTAGGGGAGTATAACAAGGCCAGCCATCATGACTAATAACTTCAAGATAAAACCTACCATGATCCAAATGATTCAAAATAATCTGCAGTTTAGAGGCACGATTATGTAGGACCAAAATTAGTACTTAAAACAGTTTCTTCAGCTTTGTGATTCGTTCAGATGTAACGAGGTCATAGATGATGCTATTCATCTTTGGTTGTTCCCCTTCTCCTTAACTAATAACGTATTTAATTAGTTAGACTTGCAGGCACTAGGATCTATCACGACATGGAATAAACTCACGACATTTAAACAGCTAGAAGGAGAAAGCTTTCACGAAGCTTGAAAGTGTTTTAAAATGTTAATACTCAGATGCCCATATCATGGATTACTTGATTGGCTGAGGTTGTAGATGTTCTATAATGGGTTGGATGCATAAGTACATTCAGGATTAAATTGAGCAATAGAAGGGGCCCTAGTGAAAAGGACATATGAGGATGTGTATGACCTAATTGAAAACATGAAGATGAGTTCCTACCAGGTGCCAAACAAAAGAGTCACTTACGGCCAGAGACAATCGATGGTAAAATTTGTCCAAGTAGATGATAGATGCCAACAAATTATGGACAAACTCAATCGCATAGAATCCTCATTCAGTATATAATCAATATATGGAGGTGATAAACCTCTCTTCCATTACATTAATAATCCAACTGAGGATGTCAATTACGTCAAGAATAGGGGTGGAAACCCTTATTCAAATACTTATAATCCTGGACGGAGAGATCACCCAAACTTGAGGTGGGGTGTAAACCAGGGAAGAGGTAACAATTCTAATCCGATAAAAATGTTTAAGTATTAACCTCCTTATCTATAAAAACCTCAGGAAAGGGCCAACCCAAATGACCATACTATATGTGGTCAATGCTTGGATTGGATCGAGAGGGATATACAGTCAATAAGGACAGAAGTGCAACAGGTGCAGTCTAAGTGCATCAAAACTACAAAAACATTAACTAATTTGGAAGATCAAATGAGCCAATTGATGAGCATGGTGGGAGACATCAAAAGACAAATTATCATTAGAATCCTAAGCAACATAAAGAATAATACTTAGAGAGAGGGGAAGGAGCATGTGAAATCAATTATACTCCATTCGGGTAAAGCACTGAGTACCCCGAAAAAACTAGATCAAACTTCAAATAAAGAGAATTATGAAGATCTTCAAGAAAACCCCCAAGAAGAATAGAAGGAACCGAAACTAGAAATGGTAGCCGAGCGGACAGCTGAACTGAAAAAAGAGCCAAATAAGGATTCTACACTAGCCAAAATACTATTCCCATCATAGCTGGAAGAAAAAAAAGATGGGATAAGGCTGAATTTGTAAGTTTTCTGAACTTATTCAAATCCTTAAATGTTAACTTGCCTTTAATTGATCTAATCAAGAAAGTTCCTAATTATGCCCAATACTTAAAAAAAATCATGTCTAGGTGTAGAACAATTAAGACAGGAGAGCAAGTCAACGTAAGCGCCTTGTATAGTGCGAACATATCCAAATAGCTACCCCTAAAACTAAAAGACCCGGGGAGTTTTACTATACCTATAATAATAAGGGACATACACTTTAGCAAGGCTCTATGTGATTTAGGATCTAATATCAATTTAATGCCCTTATCTATATATGAAAAACTCAGATTAGGGGAGATTAAAAATACCTAGATCACATTACAGTTAGCTAATATGTCTTCAATACAACTGAAAGGATTACTGTGAAGATGTGTTGGTTAAGGTGAGGGGCTTTATCATCTTGGTCAATTTTTTTATTTTAGATTTTGAAGAGGACCGTGAGATACCCATTCTGTTGGGTAGACTGTTATTAGCTACATCTAAGTTTACTATAGATTTGGAAAACAATGAATTAACAATGAGGATCAATGGTGAGATAGAAATTTTTAAATGTGGTCACTAGAAGAATGAGGTAAACAGGGAAAAGTTATGGATGCTATGTCTTGAAATATCTTTAAAATTCCCTAACAACCCTGAGCCTAGGAAAGTGTTTTCTGTGATTAGTGCAAGTTGAGAAAGTAAGTTCAAAGAACAAGAAAAGTGGAAAAAGGTGGAGTGGCACGACGGATGCTAGACGAACAATGATCAAAATAAAACAAGAACAGAATCCACAAGCACATTAATGGAGCTGACAGATGAATTTGACAGCAAGACTTGATATCTTTAAATTAAATTTTAACTTTAGGTACATTATTGTATTTTTAACTAACTAGTAGTTTAGACTCTAAAGTTTTTTTTTTAACTAGTGTTTAATAGAAACTAAAACACTTTGGGAAGTGAGAATCTAGGTTGAAATAGAGTCAATGTCATAACACGACACCTCCGTGTTCAATACCACCCATAGATTCAAAGAAATCAAGAAAATTATCTCAATGTAACGGCACAGAACTTCTGTGTCACGACACAACAGTCAATATGCCCATGATTCCAAAATTTTGAAGTGTATCGCGACATCGAACCCCGATGTCACAACATCATCGAATTGCCAAGACTATCATGACACAGGGGTTCTGTGTCGAGACATTGTTGCAATTTTCTATAGACTGAACTGTCCCATTGGTGAAACCAGTCAGTTTTAAACTTATTTTAACCAGGTTTCAACCCTAGAATACCCATAATTTAAACCTTAAAACATTATTCTTAATCCTTAAACTCCTTCTAAACATCATTCTCTCCTAAAAACACATAAACCCTAGTTTTACAAATCTTTTTTCTCTCATGGTCTTTAAGCAGTGTAGGAACTAAGACAAAGCATTCACGGAATGACATCCAAATGATTCTATGAGGATTCGATGCACTACACTCGAGGTTAAGGGTTACTTTTACTGTTCCATTAGGAATACTGCTTGATAGTTTGTTAGTTTCTAGATAGAGAATCTATTAAAAATACCTCCAAGGAAGTCTAGGAGAAATAATAAACTGGAATCATCAACGGTTACAAACCTCTCGAATTTTCCAACTCAAAATGTGGAAAAAAATTAGAACTTTAGGGGAAAAAATTTATTCAGGAATGAGGATTTGAACAATTAATGATTTTGTGTCAAGAAATTTGGCCTCTAATCTGATATTATAGACGGGAATGCTTTTATGTGATCCCTAAAGACTCTGTTGTGGTCCCAGTTGTACAAGAATTTTATGCATCTTTAAAGGATTGAGAGTTTAGTAGACTAGAGGGAACTACGTGGGAAACAATCTCTATACAGGGGAAGAAAGTAAGAGCCACCCCTCAAATGATTTGTGAATTCTATAATGCTCCATATTTTGAGAAAGATTTTGTGGATGAGGGTAAGGGAAAGGGTGAATGGAAATGTCATCCCAGTACTGAAATTCCCACATCTTTCAATCAGGTAATAATGTTCCTTATTGCCAAAATGTGGATTCAATTCTTATGATGATGAATTGATCTTGCTTTAAACATCTCTAATGTCAATACTTTTCAAGCGATTTTACTTTATGCTATTTTACAGAAAAAAACATGTATATATTGGGACATGGATATATAACTACATGGAAAGGTGTGTTAGTGGCCAGAAAGTCAAGATTTTCTTTCCACACTTAGTGATGACCTTATACAAAAGAGCATGCGTTCTAATGGTGAAATTCAAGCAATCTATGAAGCCTTCTAGAAGTATAATAGGAGATACATTGTATACACAGTACATGGAGCTTAGTCAGAAACAAATAATATATTGGAACAAATACCGAAAAGAGAATACAGATGTCCTGAAGTCAAGCCCACAAAAAGAAAAAATAATAGCCAGACAAGAAATTGGCAAGAACAACCATCCAAAGTTAGATTGAATGATGCATTGGATGTTTGAGACAGACCCAGTTTTACAAGAATACACGTGGCAGAATAACATGAGAGTACCAAATTATCCACCAAATATGTTCTGCCCGACGCATTCAAAATATGGAGAAGAGTAAAAGAGCAGTGAAGGGGAAGAAAGCAAGGATGAGGAAGGATAAGAGGATGTGGAGATGGATTTTGATGAGGAGGAGGATGATTGAACTTTTAATTTTTGTTTTTAAGGATTCTATTAATTTTCGGATAATTTTTATTTGAACATTTTAGGAGTAGGATTAACAATAGATTTTATTTTTTTCCTTTCTATTTTAAGCTTTCTATGTAGGAACCCCAAATGATAGAAGTAGAACATGTTCGAATAACAACAAAAAAGGAAGTAAGAGCCCACTAATAGATTAAAACAACGTCACAATCAATCGGGTAACTTATTTCCTTATCTTTTCAGGGCTACACATTGGGTACAATGTGCTATCTATAGTGTGTGGGGTAAAATAGGAAATTTGTTAATTTTTTTTAAAAATTTTATACTTTTTTGTTAATTTTTGTTGCCAAATGTGTGCTTGAGCTTCTAGAGATAAAAGTGATTGGTTAGGAGCAACTGTATAGGTTGATTGTATTTACTATATACTTGGCATGATAGTGAATTATTTTAAATTCTTTATTATTAAACTACAAAGTCTATATATTACACTGTAAATAGGCATTCAACAATTGAAATATACCAAATGATATAGAGAATAAGGGAAACGACCTTGCTAGTATGAAAGATAAAATGTTAAATTTGTGAGTGTTTGATTGATTAAATTTGTTAATATTGAGATACCTAGGGATGACCTAAGGCATTGTTTGGTATACACCCAGAGCCAGAAAGCTAACCCTATTTATTCATCCTTAGTACCTTTTTTTGAGTCAAAAAAACGCTTCTTGGTGAACCTTCATACAAAACCCAAGCCAAAAATGCTAATTTATATTCACCATTTTTCCTTGGTCTTGGACTAAATGACTATAGATGTTTGGCCATACATATTGAGGATTAAGTAGATACATCACGACATATTTTGTAAAAATAGAGTGAAATAGGAAGGATCCATGTGATATAGTGATTATATTTAGCCAATGTGTGAAACAAAAGGAAATTTCAAAAAGAAACAAGAAAAAGGAAATCAAAATGAGTAGAAAAATTACTTGAAAAAGTAAAAGTATTTGTGAGTGAGAAGTATTGAAAAATAAAAATGTGACAAAGTCACAAAAGTACAAAAACTCGTTCAGTAGTACACAAAAGTATAAAAACTAGCCGTAGTTGTTGTATTATGTTGTGACATCCTATGTGGAGAAATAAGGAAGGTAAGAAAAGGAGAAATAAGGCGATGAGTGGGTAAGGGTTACTAAAGGGGGAAAATAGGGAACAAAATGATGTGCCAAAATATTTTAGTGCTTGAAACTATTTTGACTCTTCCTGTTCTTGAATTCCATAAATGTCCTAAGCTTCAGAACGTTACAAGCTGAAAAGCCCCATGTTACCTAGGTAAACTTGTTCATAAATTGACATCATATTACACGATCTCAATAATGACTATTTGTATTCTGCTAGGATAATCAAATTATTTATGTAATTTATTATTGGACTCATATGTTTGAAAACTTTTATGTTTGTATACTTTGTAATATACTGAACTTAGGTGTTTGATATTAGAAGTGGTAACTCGTTTAAATATCATGTCAAGATTATGTGTAAATATGAAAATATCTAGCTATGTACTTCAAAACCACTCTTTGTGCTATACTTGCTCAAGGGTCGTCTTTTATGTTTCTTTTTT
>CM025256.1:18525475-18537845 GCA_013677275.1 Gossypium schwendimanii
TTTTACTTTGCTTAAGGATAAGCAACAACTTAAGTGATGGAGAGTTTGATCTGTCGTAATTAGGGGTAACAAATTAAGCTAGTTTTCATAGTTGAGGAGCTTGAATACAATCATTTTCATTATATTTTAGTTATGTTTTCTTAGTTTAGTTTAAATCTAATAAAAAGTGTATTTGAGTCTTTTATTGACCTTAGGGGCCGAATGAGGCCTAAAGGTGAGCAAATATACTTTGTGTATGTGTAGGAGACCATTCAAGGGCGTAGAAACTCAATACTGGTCACTGTGTTGCAACACGGGAAGTTTGATGTCTCAACATAGAGAGCAAAATGCAAGAATCATGAGACTGCCTTTAGTGCCGCCACATAGTCATGGGATGCTGTGACACACCCCTAAGGCTACCATGAACTTGTGCATACTGCCTTCGGTGTTGTAACACTGGGGTGTCACGGCATTGACCTTGTACGGGAAATATTTATGAGCCAGGGGCGTTTTGGTCTGCACAATGGAAATTTAACACAGGAACATCAACTGACCTAGGGTTGAGGACAATGAAAACCTTAACTCTATAAAAAAAAACTCTTAAAACACTTGGTACATAAAAGTTTTTATATTCTCAATTTTCGTTGTAAGTTTGGTTTTCAGTTTTCCTTTCTTTTATACTTTAGATTTCTTTTCAGTTTATTTTCGTTCGCATTCGTTGGAGGATCTAATTTGTAGATTCGATCAAACTCTTTGTGGATTTTGCGCTTATTTATTAAATAAAATCAGGATTTTTCCTTACACTCAATTCTTGATTTACTCTTAATGTCTATTTATTTTATCAAGTTTATTGTGTTCATGAAATTCATGAGGAAGTAATCCTCTTATGGGGGATTTGTGAGTGGAGGTGTGATTATCTAATTACTATGTAGGATTTTCTTAGCGGATCAACTATTTGGGAAAGGAAGAACTTAAAACCGAGCCTTGATTACCCTAAGAAGTCATGTACGTAAAAATAAACCCAAAACCGGAATTGCCTATCTGTGAACACTTTAGCCCCAAATTGATTTAGACTGTGAGGTCAAGAGATAAGTAGTTCTTTCCGACTCATTAGTTTAGTGGAAGATCAAGAGATCCTACTAGGGTAATGACTAGTTCATTTAATAGAAACTCGAAATAGGAATTAATTATGAGCAGTAAAATGAGCTAATCACGCATACTTAGATTTGATCAAGTTTATAAAGTAGTTTTCCAAAGTCTTTCTATTTATGTTTTTATTTCTTTAACTATAAAAACCAAAAACTCCTCATTAATGTTTATTCATAATATAGTTTATTGAAAGTACTAATTAGATCTATTTGCATTTAGGTTAGAATTAATCTAGTATTTGGCTCCCTTAGGTATGATCCTCGGGGTACTCACCCACTCCTTTGTAACTCACCTGTCTTTTTTTGAACTATTTTTAGAAAATTGTATATACTAGTTTTACCTTTTTGCTACTACATTTTTACTATTTTGCCCTTTAACTAAAAGTATAAATAGAAGGCTATCTTCCTCATCTTACACACAATAAAAAAATATAGCTTCTATCATTCTTCTCGTCTCCCTCATTTTTCTTTTTCTGTAAGCTTTGTTATTTTACTAAAAATTACATTAGAGAATGTTCTGTATAAGAATTTGGGTTTTAAGAAAGACCGTTTGTGACCCCTTCAAACTTTCTTGGGAATTGATCCTAATGTGGTTTCTTTGGTTGAATTTTTCGACCACCTTTAAAATTATTTTGATCTTATTTCTCATAAATTTAAAAAGAGAAATGTCGATTGAATTCCATTTTCCTGATTCGAGTGTACGAATTTGGAAGCATTGTGTTAACCTTGGGGGAGATGTCCATTTTAAATTACATAGATCAGGGCGAAATCACTTCTATGGAAGTGGTTCTCCAGGACATAATATTTATTTTCCTTATTATTTGTACTTGTCAGTGCTAACGTCTTTGCTCTACAATAGTAATTTTCCAAAAAATGGCTCCCCGAATAACAAATTTTTTATCAAGAGAGGGCTTTGACAAGGTTATCCATTATCACCCTTGCTATTCAATTCGGTTGCCGAAGCATTAAACGTGCTTATGTTGAAAGCTAGTCAGGTCAACTTAATACATGGCATCAAGTTTGAGTGAGAGGAGGTGACCATCTTGCACCTTCAATATGGAGATGACACAATTTTCTTTTGCAAGGAGGATGAAGAACAAGTTCTGAATCTTAAAAGAGTGTTTGGATGCTTTTAAGATATCTTTGGCTTAGAACTCAACCTATATAAATGCAAGTTGTTTAGGTTTAATATTGAAAATGATGTGATATCTAGGCTATCAATATTGGGTGTAACGTTGAGAATCTACCTACAGATTATTTGGGCATCCTTTTGGGGCATAGGGTTAATGTTTGTAGCATTTGGGTCACCATCCTAGAAAGATGAAGATCAGTTTGGTAGCATGGAAGTTGAATTTGCTACCTATTGGGGAGTGTGTTAAGCTTATTAAGTCCCTGCTATCGAGTCTACCAAATTTTTACATGTTTATATTCAAACTTCCTAAGACCATTGAAGCAAGGATGGAAAAAGTGTGGGGAGATTCTTTTTGTTGCGATGATGTTGAGAAAGAATAGCACATTGGGTAAAGTGGGGTGAGAATTATTTTCCTCAACAGTTTGAGGGGTTTTGTCTTGGTTAAATTAAGCCTGAAAAATAAGTGGTTGTCGCATTTTGGGAATGAGGTAGGCACTATTTGGCACAAAGTCATTTCTACTAAGCATGGAATGAAAAACAATAGCCTTCTCCTATCCATCTTGTCTCTGTCCAGCCCCTCTTTGTGGGTGTGAAGGGGTATTGTGGAGTCGTTTAAGAACATCGGGGGGAACTATTCTCTTTTTGCCGTAAACCTTAGATATTTCATTGGGAATAGGAATAAGGTTAGCTTTTGGTAGGATAAGTGGCTGGTAATTTCCTTTTGAAAGAAAAGTTTCCTTACATCTTTGCACTCACCTTGAATAAGAGTGATAAGGTGGTGGAATTTGTTGGATCTAGTGTCTTAAGTGTACTAAATTTGTTTTATAATGTTTGTTTTGTGTAATTTTATTTTTCAAACAAAATGGTTTAATAAAACTATCCATTAATTACATCAATATCTTTTATATATTGTCCTCAATGTTTTTGTACACAAAGCAAAAATGGAAGCAAATATTAGCTTACTAGTTATCTAATATTTAAATAATACTAACCTATACTACATGGTCAGATTTTAATACGGAAAGAATACTTATATAGTAGATATAACTAAATATGTCCTTCATCTAATCGGAAATGAGAAAACTGATTGAAAGACTAATATTTTGTCTATCAAGTCCAATTGGGAGATGCTTTGTCTTGAGCAAAGAAGTGGATGACTCCCAAAACATAGAGACATTGATGTCACTGACTGAACTAATAGTACATCAGGTAGGACCCAATTAGAATAGATCTTAGATCCATTTATGGATTTATTCACTTGTGACATTCATAGCATGTCATACCTTAATCCATAGTGGATGATAGAATATGTATGTGTGACTCATATACTTTGATGTAAGTAAAAGCAAGAGTTCTGTAACACCCGTAACTCGATCCACTTTGTTGGATCTGGATCTTGTGTGTTGCTACACAGAACTCTTCTCTTAAATAAAACAGTCAACAAATATTCTCACTTAATACATTTTTCCCATTAATTGATTTTGATGTTTTTACAACGGCCTTTAAAACAATTCATAATAATATTGAGATTAATAAAAGACGTACTCAAAAGGTGTAATCCTAGCTATAACACACTTCCATTTTATGCACAATAGCCCCCCTTTTTCCATTGTTTTTTGGTGTAGTCTTGATGTTGTCCCTCCTAGCACAGTCTCCTAGTATTAAATCCTGGCACAGTCTCCTAATATTAAATCTTGAAACATAAATACGCACGAAAAATTTCACAAGAACTTAGTAAGAATAAACGTAGATTTACCTTATAGATTTCTATATACAGAATCTGAAGAAACCATCCTTGTTTTCTATTCTTCCCTTATCACAAGTTTTTAATTTGAGTAGGTACCATATCTTTTTCAAACTCATCCATCTACAGCATCTATCTATTCTTAACCGTACTATTTTTTTATTTTCATTTAGTAAATTTAAACTTCTAGAACATTCCCTGATCTCTTGTTGATCATAATTCCATACATGTACCTAACTTAGAATGGCTGAGCATAAATACTTGTCTTTAGTGGATACACACAATTGGTGAATACCCTCGCAGACTTGAATTCTATCAGGACTAATACTCGGTTCATACCAATCTTTCACTAGTAACAGACCATGCAGATCATTAAAAAGAGTTTAATATCCCTCTAATAGAAAACCTCTGTAACTCAATATAAATATAAAGCTAACATAGTGGATTCCATATAATACGTGTGTATTCATTATACAATGTAAACAAATTCACATTATCAAATTCTCATGTCTTAGAACTAATATTATGCTCATTTTCAATTCTATTAGGTCATCATGGTGAATACCCCATTCTATCTTACATTTACATACTTCAATTCAGATATTCCTTAAAAACCACTCAAATACTTCACTAATTATCCAACTAAATTATCCTTGAACATCTCATAAATTTATCTTAGCAATACTTACCATTGATCAATCAGATTATTTCCTAAAACTTGCCAAAAGGGAAGATAAAAATATCATACCTTATAGACTTAGCAGAATACGCCTTAGGAATCAATCAGAATGCACCACTATATAACATATAGAATATGCCACAAGGTTTCTTACAAAATATGCCATAAAGTATCATATGGAATGTTCCATAAATGTTTATTACCGAATGTGCCATTATATTTCCATACAGAATTGTGTGTTTATAGTCCATTTATACAATCATTTCATAGTTTCCATAGGTCAACCCTATGGTTTGATGTATATATTCATGTATCGCGATCTGCCATTTCGAATCAAATATATCCAAAGGCTAGGTCATGAATTTTCATGCAATTTCATTTCATTCCTTATCATTTCAATCTTTTTATGCCATAGAACTTAGCCACATGGACTTACACACATCATGTATAGCAATCTGCCAGTTTAGTCCTCTATATACTGAAAGCAATACCATGATTTTTTCCTTATCAAAGGATGCCATGATTCATAACCACATGGTCTTTCATTTCATATAAGATAATTCTTTACATATAAGTATTTCATTGCTAGTTTGGTTAGCAATGACTGCCTTACCAAAGGCATCACCAATAGATTTAAGCATGATTATCACTCACCAAAACTTCTTTACATATAAGATAATTCTAAACTGTACTCAAATAAATACATCAATATAGATATATTATGACATAAGTTCATTCATATAGTCGTATACATACCACCTTTTTACTATACTTTCATGATTATTGGTTTGTAGTTCAATTACATTCGTAGACATACCTGAAGATGAACAATATACATGCAAGAGCCGAAGTAGAGACTCTGATCTACCTTGAATTACACTATTATTTACATTCTTTTTACACATAACTTTAGATTGTTTAATAGTTAAATCAAAGCATCTTGTATATATTTAGGTTTTCATGCTTAAAGTAGCAATTTATGCTTTTTAGTAGTTTTTATTACATTCAATATCTCTAAATAAGGTTACATGATCTTGTAGGAAAAATCATGAGTTAAAGATGCATATTTGGGCTGAAATTGATGCCTATTTCGTGAAACCAAGACAATGATGTCTCAACATTGAAAACAAAAGTTGAAAACAAGTCTTGGACTGAATCTGCCTTTGATGTCACGACACGCTCCCGACTATGTCACGACATACCCCTAATTTTGCAACACTGTAGGCTTATGTTGCAACATAGCCCTTGTGGAGCCAAAACAGTGGAGGGAAATTAGGTGTATTTTTCCTAGCCGAGCTCTAAAGACTTCAAGGATAATTTAGGCACTTTAAAATTTTGATTTTAGCTTTTATATAAAGGTCATTGTAACCAGTTTAAACACACAACTTTTAGGGAGACAAAAATTATTCTTAGGCTTTTTTATTCCATTCTTAGTTTTCACTTAGGGTATTTTATATTCTTGTAATCGGAAGATCCTATTTCAAAGTGAGACTTTCGCAAGGGAGATTATCCCAGAGCCACGTTTTCATCGATAAATCCATGAGCATCACTTTTTCTTTATTTTACTCTTTATATTTCTTTCTTTAACATTTTTTAATTGAATATTTGTGTAAAGAGTAGAATCAATTTATGCTTTATACATATCTTGCATATTTCAATTGTTCTAATATTATTAATTGATTGGCGAATAGAGTTTCTTAGTGGATCAACTATTTGGGAGGGAAAAAACTTAAACCCTAGGCTTGATAACCCTAGGAAGTCATTTAGGTGGGAATTAACTCAAAATTGCTATCTCCTATCTGTGAACACCTTAGTCCCCAACTGGTCTAGACTGTAAGGTCAAGAGATAAGTAGTTCTTATCGACTCATTAGTTTAGTGGAAGATCAAGAGATCCCGCTAGGTTAATGACTAGATGGTTGAATAGAAATCCAAAATAGGAAGAGTTATGACCACCAAAGTGAGCTAATCACCCATAGCTAGATTTGATAAAGTTTATGAATTATTTTTCAAAAGTTCTTTTCATTTATGTTATTTGGTTCCTTTATTCCCCATAAACTTCTATTTCAATTTTATTGTAATATGATTTATTTAAAATACAAATTAGATCTATTTGTGTTTAGGTTAGAATTAATTTAGTACTCGCATCCCTTGGGTACGATCGTCGAAGTACTTACTTCATTGTAACTATGCTATAACCTGGCTCGTATACTTGTGGACACTGTTTATTTTATATCTTTTATATAGTATTCTTACTCTAGACGTTAGTACGTCCAGAAGCGGTCACTAGCCACTAAGGGAAAATGTATGAAACTCTTCATGATAAAATTTTTTTAATGGAATATTCGATAAACTACTAGGTCATTGATTATGGAGCCACTAACCATCCGTGTGTTTCTCTATAGGGGTTCTGTAACACCCCAATTTTGGCAGATTATAAGTTATGGTGCATAGTCTTAAAATTGTTAGTGTGGTGAAGTGGTATCCACCCAAATATCTCTTTGTGGTATAGGATTGGGCATACGTGAGTATTGTATGTATGAAAACTATTTGGTGCACTGCAATAGTAAGCTGCCACTTAGCTAACGCTAGCAAGATAGAGTGTTAGCATTAAAGTATCCACCCATTGGTGGTATCCAAGGATTTAATTACAGGTTATTTTCCAGTGAAGAAGGAATACGCACAAGAAGAGTACGCGTCAGAGTTTTGGCTGGGCATAAAGAGCTTCATACGTGCATAAGAGAGTTGTAAGAGGATTAATTATCTTTAAGGCCATGCCAAATGTGAGTCACCACCATGGTATATTACACATGGTTATGCGAGTGTCGTTCTAAGTTTGTTCTCGTAATGGGATTATTTGGGAGTCAATGATATTGGTTTGACCTTCCCCATGTTTGGTTAGATAGTAACAAAGATCTTCATATGATATGTTTTGGTTCTTTCCTCTTTTAAAGTGTTGCTATCTGAATATTAATAAACAAAAAAGTATTTCTTTCTCCTTTAAGATAAAGATGAAATTGTGTATTTTATTCGTGGATACTATATGCCAAGGTAAGTTTTATGGCTCTACATTTTCTGTTATGAAAGGTTAAGTCTGTAAGAGTTCATGAATAGTAAGATGAAGAAGTAAAGCTTTGCTTGGGGGTTATCTGGGTTTGAAATGATGGTAAAGGTTATACGAATGAGTTTTAATGGTGTTCTTATGCTTTATACATAGTGGTCACTGCTGATTGTGTGATGGGAGTCTGGGTCTGGAGTTTTGAACAACAATAGGTGAGAATCAGGTGAGTCTCTATGCTGAATCTTGCATGTGTATTGTTCATACGTGATGATCTGTGGAAAATTAATTAAAAGGTGATGTTGAGATCTTGAGTGTTATAGTATGCTATGTATATGACTATGCAAGAAATTGGTAAAGGATATCTATGACTATGTAAATGTTGTTGAGAATGGTATGTATATATGGTATAGATTTGATGATTTTAAGTAATGTGATGTGAAGTACAAATGTATTTGATTGTCTGGAATGTAGGTTACGAGATGTATGTTATGTTGGTTGTTTGCTAGTAAATTAAGGTAATTGTGCTAGATTATTTTAGTGCATCAAGTGTCTGTGAGGTGAATCCGATTGAAACCGAGCTCCACCACTTGTTGCGGACTCAAAGATACATGTGATACAGATTAAGCCTAGACTGGTAATCTGTTTAAAGGTTTAGCTTGGACTGGTAACCTTACATGTATTTTAAGCCATGACCATGGCATCCTCTGAAAAGAACCAAGGGGTGGATGTCTATACTGTATGAAGAATGGAATTTGAGGAAAGTACTCACTAGAGAAAAGTTAAAAGAACAAAATAATAAGAATATTATATTGGTTCATCAGTTGCGACGTGCAAATATCACATGGGTAATTGTTGTAACCCTCACTAAGTTCTTATGAACTTATCTATGTGTGTTATGTTATAGATGAGTTGATATGGGTCTGCACCAGGAGGGATGATGTCAGGACTACGCAAAAGAAATGGTGTATCTGGTTATTAGGCATACAGAGCGATTTTGGTAGCGCATTCAAAGTCTAATTTGTCACTGAGAAATCCATACTTTGGCATATTTGTAATAGATTTGGATTTCAATATAGATATGTTTGTAATTTAATTATCACGTGTTGTAGTTGTATTTACTAATTCTACATACTTATGTATCTAGTTTGAAATTTGTAATTAAGTAAGTCATAATCATTTGTAATTTGTATAGGTAGATTAAGTTTTTTTCTATATTACTGTGGTAATACCCAAGATTTGGATCCAATTAATCAGATCAAGTTGAGGGTGTTACAGGTTCAAGGAAACAAAAGATCTTATAGATAAGAGTCTATCTTTGCAGACCAAGATGAGACAAGTGTGGCATCTAAAGCAGTGGGAGATGTACATATTTATTTTGATAATTTTAAGAAGATTGTTTTAAAATATGTTTTCTGTGTACCTAGTTTCAAAAGAAACTTAATTGTTTTTTGCATGTTTATTTAAACACAACTTGACTGTGACTTTTAATAATGTATTGCAATTTTTAGAAATCGTACTATTATTTATAATGGATTATGCCAAATAGTCTCTACGTTATCAAAACAAATATGTACACAATATTTGAATTTGAATTAATGAATAAAAACCTTAAGACATCTCACTCTAACGAGGTGTACCTTTTGCATTTGAGACTTATGAAAGATGGAACCTTAAGTTCTCTTAAGGAAGTTGATATTCCACAATGTGAATCTTTCTTGGAAGGTAAGATAACTAAGTGACCTTTTAATGCAGAAGGAAAAAGGTCTATGAACCTTAGAATATGTTCACACTGATGGATGTGGCCCTATGAACATCACTATGTGAGGTAGTTACGATTATTATGTGTCATTTATAAATGATTATTCTAGATTTGGGTATGTGTAGCTATTGCACTGCAAAAGTGAAACCTTTAATAAATTCAAAGAGTTTTGTGCAGAAATGGAGAAACAAATAGGTTTACCTATAAAGACGCTTCAATCTGATCAAGGTGAGCAATACTTATTGGATGAGTTCTTAGGCCACCTCATAAAGAATGAGATATTATCCCAAATAATTGCATCAGTGTTAAGTTCAACATGGTTCATTCGATATTAAGCATAGAGAAGGAATCAAACTTTGTTAAACATGCTACGATCAATGTTCAATTATTCGTAGTTATCAGTCTTCCTTTGGGGATACGCTTTACAAACAACTTACTAAATCTGAATGATGTACGAACTAAGACCGCACCTAAAAATCCATATGAATTGCAGCATAGCAGGAAGCCAAGCCTAAAGTATTTTAGGATTTGGGGATTCCCAACCCACATATTGGATAAACATGCAAGGAATTTGGATCCATGAACAAAATTGTGCATGTTTGTAGGATATCCTAAAGTAAATAAAGGTGATTTTTTTTTATAATTAGAAAAAGCAAAAAATTATAGTGTAGACTCAAGCTACTTTCCTTGAGGAGAGTTACATGAATGATTTTAAAACTTGAAGTAAATAAGTACTAAAGGAACTATCAGAAAGTAAAAAATTCTCTATAGTAACAATTCCAGAACCAAATCCTAATAGTAGACTTGCAAACAATCAGAAACATAAGGAGCTTCATTGTAGTGAGAGGATTTCTTGTAGGCCTGAGTTTTTCTAGTCTAGCAGAAGTGCTTTAAACACTAATTTTGTCAAACATGAAGATGATGATCCACTAAAATTTGACGAAGTGGTGCAAAGTGTTTATTCCAAGCTCACCCTAGGACCACACCATCAAACCATCAATTTTAGGGGTTTATTGCACTTTTTTGTACATTACAAAGTTTGTACTTTTTGTATAAATTTAATTGTACTTTTTTTATATCCATTTTTGATATGATTTTAATTATTCCAATTGAATTATACTTTTTATAACTTAATTTGGATACAATTTAAGCATAAGCATAAGCTGAATTTAAGTTAATGGGTGCTAAAACAACATTGCAACATCCCAACATTACACATAACAATTTGACAGCATTAGGTCAATTCTGACTCGATCCTAACGACTTTCCAACATGATAGTTTTGCTGAGGGCATTTATTCAAACTATGACCAGTTAACCTGCCTAATCCACAATGCTTACCATCGGATTTCTCCCTAATGTCCATTTCATTACGGATTTTGGTTGATTGCGGACTACCTCTTGGATTCCTGCGTAGCCCTCTGTCTAGGAGAAGCTTGAAAGTCGTCAGAGGCACCTCCCACGTAGACAGGTCAGGCAGGACGTGGAACTCATTTTCCCAAACACTCAATGTGCGCTCGAGCATGTACACATCATCGACATATTGTTCAACATTAAGGTTCACTTTAGCGCACGCTGCCACGACATGCGCACATGGATAATGAAGTGTTTCGAACTTCCTGTACTCACACCGTTTGTTTTGGAGATCAACTCCATAGGACCTAGATGGTATACCAGGTCGACGACCGATGGTCTCACTAACTCAAAACGTTTCTAGATGTCGTGAATATATTTCTACATTCATTGACCTTGTCATCCGACGGTTTGCAACCATTGCATCCCTGACATCTTCGACAAACACGTGTCCTGCCTGCATCTGGTCAACTTGTTGCTGACCCATTCTTGGCATCAAGGTAGCCAACTTGTAGAATGTAGCATAGAAGACAGATGCAATTGGAAGATGACATGTTTTTAACAACACAGTGTTGACCCCCTCTACTAAGTTTTTGGTCATTTGACCATAACGAAAGCCCTCGTCAAAACTTTGAGCCCATTACCACGGCTCCATTGAACCCAACCATTTTCGAAAAGATATGTTTGTTTGACCCTTCATGTCACTCTCAAGTCAAATCATTCTTTGGCGAAAAATATGTGGCTCTAACTCTTACGCTGTATACGTATTAAGAAAATATAAGTTCCAGTAACTCAATAACATAAAACATTACAACTTATATTGAGAAGATAAGGTTATCATTTACCCATTGCCACGACTTGTCTCTTCCAGTCTGCATTCTTATAATCTTTATGGAAGTTAGAGGCAATGTGACGGATGCAGTAAACGAATCTCCATGGCACACCGAAACACCTAATTGCTGCAATTAAACATTTCCCTCTATCGGAGATGATGCAAATATTATCGTTGCTAATAACATACCTTCACAGGTTAGTGAGGAAGAATTCCCAAGATTCCAAGCTCTCCTTATCTAAGATGGCAAATGCTATCTGGAGCATGTTTCTATTGCCGTCTTGAGCAACCGCAAGAAGGAGGATCTGTGTATATTTTCCATATAGCCAGGTCCCATCCACCTTCACAAATGGCTTGTAGTAGGGAAATGCCCGCACACATGGATCAAACATCCAGAACATCCAATGGAAAATCCTTTTTTCCCGGCTGTAACTGGTCATCCAGGCCATAATAAGGTCTTGTCTACAACTCAATCACAGTCCCTGGTACATACTCTAACATAGCAGCTATCCATCCTTGTAGCTCATTATACGATGAATCATAATCCCCAAATAATTGCTCCATTGCCATCTATTTAGCTATCCGCACCTTTTAATATGATACTCTATACTAGAATAGTGCTTGCATTTTGGCAATCAATACCGAAACTTTAATGGTCGGCATGTCCTTCACCATTGGCATGATAC
>CM025256.1:18559943-18583765 GCA_013677275.1 Gossypium schwendimanii
TAGTCCTTATTCGGTTTTATTATTTAATTTATTATGATTTATACCTTTAATTCTGTTTAAATTTCAATTTAGTCCTTCATTCAATTAATTTCATCCTTTTATATTTGTTTTATCTATTTATTTATTTATTTATTTATTTATTTATTATTTTTTTACTTTTTAAATACCTAAATTTCATCCTTTCTTCTCGATTAGCTTGAAATAAGCCCGTTTTTGTGAAAATTAATTTAATTAAGTAATGTCTTTATAAAGGATTGTATTTTAAAATCTCTTCAAATTTTGAATTTTCGACACTAAAGACATCAAGTAATCAATTAGGTACCAATTTTGGGCGTAACGAGGGTGCTAATCCTTCCTCGTGCATAATCGACTCCCGAACCCATTTTCTAGATTTTTGTAGACTGAAAAACATTGTTTTAATAAATCAAACCTCTTATTAAAATAATCAAATTATGAAGTGACCTGATCACACCTCTTAAAAGTGATTGGTGGCGACTCCCATTTTCGTCTTTTCTTAAAATAAAAAGTCAAATTCAAAAAGAAAGGTTTCGACAGCTTGGAGACTCCACTGAGAAAAAATAAGAGAGTTAAGCCACGTGTTGATTACTTTTGGTCTTTTTGTCAAAAATTAATAATTTGGTTTAAATTTACGATCTCTTTCTTGCATTTCATCCTTCATGTTTTGTCTTTGATTTATCGAGTTATATAGCGATCTAGTATATCTGTTTTATTGATTCGAAAATTTCTTTTTGTGTGTTTTTTGCATATTGCATTACATAATCATTCGATTTTGCCCTTCTTAAGTGGGAGTGAGAAACTATTCCTTCGTGAGGTCTTCACCTCCATATAGGATAATGGATCACTTTTGGGATACATCCGTACCTATGCCTTTGTGAGATTATCATCTTGATATAGCCATAGGGAAATGTATTCCCTTAAATTGAACTCGGTCCGTATGGACCTATAATGGGTGAGTATCAAGGAATCTACTGGTTCAGGTACCCTTACTTTAGAACCGAACCACATATAATGAGCCTTAAGAACCTACCTGAGGTAGAACCATACCGAATCCCTAGCTGTCACTCGATTAGGTGTTCTATTCATTATTTCTTCTTTTGAATTCTAGATTTGTATGAAATATACTGACTTGTTTTGTTTTGTTTTGGTTATGATTGCATAGCATTTTTATCATAGAAAAGGGTGTTAATTCACGTTTAGTGCTAAATAGAGAGCTTGTCATGGAAAAGAGATTTCTTGATAAAGTGGAAGACAATGCGACCATCCAGATATGGTCTGAGAAGACACAACAAGAGAAGGGTGACAGCCTGACGGAGGGATATGTGTCAGAATTGTGGGATTTCACTCACATTAGTGTGACTCAGAATGTAACACCCCCAACTCGGCCTAGGAGTTATGATTGAATCTGGCGTGTCACATTAAAATGTCTTCCAAAAATTTAGACTTGTTGATAAAACATGTTTCTTAAGTTTGGTAACCTCTTTATTAATGTTTAACAGAACACCTAACCAAATGTTTTCCTTGTTAACTGCTATTGTTATATTAAGTTGATTTTAAATGCGGAAGCATTTGAAAACTTTAACATTTAATGTTCGTGTCTTTGAAAATAATAATTACTTTGAAAATTTGTTTTCACTAACTAGTAGTATAAAATATATAAGCAAAAGCCCAATTAAAAATTTAAAACCAAATTAAAGGCCTTATTACAAAAAAAAAAACCCAACTTACAATTTAAAGTAAAATAAAAACAAGTGTTAATAGTAGCAGTTGTGTGGCCACCTCCGAGTCCCTCGCAGCACCGAATCGCCTAAGACTAGAATTACCTGCACAGTTAAGAGGAGAGGGTGAGTTTACGAAACTCAGTGTGTAATCCTCTATCAGTGGGCTTGGGCCCTATTTAATGACAATACAATGATGGGCTTAGCCCAATTCAGTAGCAGTGTAGGCCTTAGCCCAATTCAATAACAGTGTGGGCCTTCGCCCAATACAGTATCAGTGTGGGCCTTAGCCTAATACAGTAACATTACAGTACAGAAAATGCAACCCATCCTAATTCAGCCAACACACCACCCCGTACCACCAACACACCATGTAGGGATAAAATCGACCTACCAAGCCAACATACCAATATTGTAGTAAAACTACCAGTAATAGAATTACACCAAAGCTGCCAGTAACAGTATACGTGGCAAAGCCACCAGTAGGTCCACAGTCGTCTTGGGCGACCCGTGTGACCTTATCAGTACAGTACACTTCCTCCAAATATAACAACCCAACCCCATGCAATATGTCGTGAAATAATATCATACGTGTATGCAAAATGTCATGCTCAATCATAGTCATATATATCATAAGGCCATAACAGTCATTTCATCTCCTAGGGGTATAAAAATCATTTTACCCTATGGGGTATTTCAGTCATTTTACCCCTCGAGGGTATTTCGGTCATTTACCTGTCGAGGGTATTTTGGACATCTTACCCTTCGGGGGTATTTCGATCATTTTACCCTTCGAGGGTATTTCGCTTATTTTACCCTTCGTAGGTATTTCGGTTATTTTACCTTTTGCAGGTATTTCGGTCATTTTACCCTTTGCGGGTATTTCAGTCATTTTACCTTTCGGTGGTATTTCGGTCATTTTACCCTTCGGGGGTATTTCGATCATTTTACCCTTCGGGGGTGTTTCAGTCATTTTACCCTTCAGGAGTATTTTGATCATTTTACCCTTCGCGGGTATTTTGGTTATTTTACCATTCATGGGTATTTCGGTCATTTTACCCTTTGCAGGTATTTCGATCATTTTACCCTTCGAGGGTATTTCGGTCATTTTACCCTTTTGGGGTATTTCCGTCATTTTACCCTTTAAGGGTATTTTGGTCATTTTACCCTTCGGATGTATTTCGGTCATTTGCCCATGAATCGCAAGTTGGGCTTGCTACTCGAGTGATCGCACTCCCGTGTGGTCTCAAACATTGTGTTTACGACTTGTCGCTGATCTATAGTTGTAGTAGGTGATTACACACCTGAATTCGGCCGAAGAGTGCAAATCTCCACGTACACCAACCTAGATTCAACCAAAACGTTATTTCATTAACTACCAAGATTCGTTAATCAAACAAAGTCAAACGATGCTAAGGAAAAATCAGTACTTGAAGCCCCTTACCGGAATCAACCGCACCGAACCTTCAGCTCCTTGGAGAAGCACCAACCAACTCTTGAACTCCACCTAGCACAAAAGCCACAAAACCCTTTACTTCCAACCCTTAGATCGCATTTCGCTTAACAATCCAATTAAACCCAATAATGTACATACATCCTTTCAAACCGCATCCCATACAACGAATAGCAAACACTTACTCACCTACCAAATTGTTGACAGCATAGAGTGCAACTTGAAACACAAGAAGGAGCAAATCAAAAAGGGGATCCGAAAACTGAAAAAAGGCAAAGCAGGAAAAAGTAAAAAAGAGATCAATGGTTAGAAAAGCGCAAACCAAACTAGACAAAGGGTGTCGCAGAACTCACCTATCAACATTCAACCATGAAAATAGAGAAGAACCAACGCCAATACTCCCTTTTAGAAGAATCTATAGTAGAGAAGGGACAAGAACTCGGCAACACGAAGAAGAGGGAGGAGAAAGGAGATTCGACAGAGGGGACTAAAGAACTATTCAGTCAAAATAAAACAAGAGAAAACTGAAACGAATAAAAGGGAAAAGCAGGAAAACAAAAGAGCAAACCCGAGAGGTACCCGAAGTCTTTAGCAAAATTTGGTACAACAAAAAGGTGAAAGAAAAACTGACCAAAGCCGAAGCAAACGAAGGGAAAAACAACCCCAAAATCGATTCCCTCAATGCTTAAAGACCAAATTCGGCACAAGCATACCCCCAAACGGCATAATTCCCCCTCACTCTCAAACTCCTTAATTTCCTCCTAAAATCTCTCCCTTTATCCTTCCAGGAATCACTCCACCAATTTCTCCTCAACTCACTCTATGACTAGTTCAAGCTCCTTTTAGCAGTATTCTAGTCCAACTCCACCACCTACCCAGCTCAAGCAGCAAAATAAATATTCTGTTGTGCAACCTAGGACTTGAACCTCAAACCTCACAGTTACACAACACACCACCTTGCCACCAAACCACAAGCTCTTTTTTTGTGCCATAAAACAAAGACTATTATTTATAAGGCCTATATGCCAGTGTTCAGATTCATTTAAGAGCAAAACTAAAAAATATGCAGAAGCCAAGACTTGAACCCAGGCTTCTCAAACACTCCCATACACACCCAAATCACTTAGTCATTAAAGCAAACAAACAATTTGTGTCACTTCCTTGCACAAGTAAATATTTATGTGTTGTCTCCTAACTGTTCACTTGTTCAAAACCTATTTCTTCTAAGCCCAAAATTTGGGATGTTACATAGAATAACCTTAAAGAGTTGAAAGAAATATGGGACCAATGGGATGACAAAACCAAACAATTATTCTACTTTAGCATTGGTGACTTGGCTTATTTACTTGATGTTAAAGTGGATAAGCACTTGTTTTGAGCTCTGGCCCAATATTAGAATCTCACATATAGCTACTTCACTTTTGGGAAGGTAGATTTGGTGCCCACAGTAGAAGAGTACACAACTCTGCTTCGTTTTCCAAGAATCCAAGCCGACAAAGCTTATTCTAGAGCTGCCAAGGTCCTGACTTTCTTAAAAAAGTTAATGAGCATCACGGGGATGAGTGAGCAATGGGTCGCGACCTGGATTAAACAAAAGGGAGATAGTAAATGCATCTTTTGGAAAAGTTTGCGAGATTTGATTTTGGCACATCCGAATATGAAGAAAAGAGTTTACATATTTGCCTTGAGTATCTACGAGTTGGTCATTTTTCCCAAAGCACTAGGGCACATAGATGACGCAGTTTCAGATATATTTGACCCGGCTGAGCGATTTTGGCTGAAACTTTCAGATCTTTGAGTGCATGTCGGAAAGTGGGTGAAGGAAGATTTATCGGGTGTGCACAACTCTTACTAGCCTAGTTTCACAGCCACTTTTAGAAGGTAGAAAAGGTTTCTTATCGAGTATTCTCTGAAAACTACTCTCTATTGAAATAAGTTGTGGCTACGCAAAGGTGAGACGACGTTTCGGGGGAAAAATGGATGGCAATTCTTCAAAGTCTCCAAGAATAAGAAGTTGAATAGAGGGCTCCTTGGATGATCCTTAATGAGATTTTGTACCGATGTGGAAAATTGACTGGGTCCCTCTACTCGGGATATAGGGAGCTATTGGATATGCCTCTCTACTTGTATTGAGACGGTATAGACCGAGGTAGTTCATGCCGGTAACGCAAGGGTTGGCTCAGTGCGAGTTTGCGAATAAGGGAGATAATTACAAGAAGAAGGTTCATGAAATATCAAACGTTTGGAACCAAACCCACAGAATTAAAAGATTTGCCAAAAATCCCATGACAACCCCCAAATATGATTGGTGGTGGGGTAAAAGAGTCAATGACAATGTCCTTATGTCAAGTCAAGAAAACACTCAGCCAATAGAGGAACACTTACAAGTAATCCCGTTTGAGTTGGAAATCATAAACAAGACTTTGAAAAGAGGATTTTGAAACTAAAGAAAAAGATAGAACAGTTGGAAGAGGAAACAATGTAGCTAGGATTAGACATCGACGTCCAGAATTTAGAAGCCGAGAAAATAGGAAAAGGAAAGAACAAGGCTGAAGAAGACTTAGATAGTTTAAAAATAGATTATAAGAAGCTGCGCTTGTTGATAAGGATTTCGGATTGGGTAAAACATTAGAGGAATGGCGACAAGAAATCAAAGAAGAAAATGTTAGAGCTGATTAGTGGGAAAAGAAATTCCAAGAGGCTTGAGTTTGAGAAGATGCTCTAGAAAAGGATTTACTAGAAAGTCGAAATGAAAAAGTTGGACTTAGAGCCAGGGTAGCAGAATTAGAAAGGTCACTGCGTCAATATCGTAGTCACAACTCCGCAATTGAGTTGAAATTAAGCGTAAATAAGATTGAAGAGTTGAAGAGAAAAATAGAAGAGCTCGAGACCGCACTGTAAAATTGTGAACTTCGAGTTGAACTTCTAGAAACGAACGATGAACACTAGAAAAAGTAATTCCAATGCTCTCAAGGTCAGATTAAAGATAAAGATCACATCATGGGAGAAGCTGTGCCTCAAGTATGGGAAATAGCCGACCGTCTGCAAACCCTAACAGTTCAAGCTAACATTCTAAGCTTAAAATATGAATTAGAATTAGATCGAGGTCGAGAATTAGTTTGGCTTCTTAGGAAAGTCAAGGCTTCAAGTATTAGGGCAAGTCCATATATGTAAAATGTATTCATTTTATGTAAAGAGCTTCATTTTTTAGTAAAGTTATTCTAGTAGAATTGAATCAGAATCAACGCCTCTTTTTGTATTCATTTTTCATTCAACAACATTACATTTCATCACATGTATTAAGTTTCATAAAAAGACCCTAATTAATCAAAATTATTACAGTTACCCTGGAAAACAATAAGAATTTTCCAAGCGAATATCGTTATGGTACCCGAGGTAAAACCAGAGTCATGGATCAAAGGTTAGAGAGATTATAACAAATTCAGAAGGACATGCAGGATCAGTTGCAAGCCCAGCTGTAGGAACAATTAGCTAAGGTACAACAAGACATAAGGGATCAAATACAAGAGTCCCAACTAAACATGATAAGCCAGTTGACCCAGTTGCTGGCCGGAGGGATTGAAAAAGAAAAAAGTACTATGAATAACTTTGTGGATGATAATGAAGACCCTATATACCCCTCAGGCTTCACCCCAGTGAATGTCCAAGCCTAACCAGATACATATCCACGACGGGTGCCTGTTACCATAAAACCACAACAATACCAAGCTAGCACCTCGGTACCATTGAATTGCCCTATAGGTTTAGATTCCCATTCTGAGGATAATCTGACCAACCTCGTCGTTCCAAATTTGGACGACATGGCGTAAATGGATAGAGCAAGAGTAGTATTGCCAAAAAAGCTAAAAGATCAGTGCAAGTGGTTGTAAGAGAAATTCAGAGCTATGGAGAGTGCTGACTAGCTATGCAGGGTTGATGCTAAGGAGCTGAGCTTAGTCCCAGATCTAGTGTTTCCACCCAAATTCAAAACTCCAAAATTCAAAAAATATAATGGGACTAGTTGTCCTGAAGCTCATATCACAATGTTCTACCGAAGAATGACGAGATAAGTCAATAATGACCAATTTTTAATTCATTACTTTTAAGATAGTTTGATCGGGTTGGTCGCCAAGTGGTACAACCAGTTAAGCCATGCCAAAATCAACTCACGGAAAGACCTGGCATAGGCTTTCATAAAATAGTACAGCCATGTGACCGACATGACACCCAATAGAATTACGCTGTAAAACATGGAGAAGAAGCAAAGTGAAAGCTTTAGGCAGTACGCTCAAAGATGGAGAGAGGTGGCAACATAGGTCCAACCGCCTCTTCTGGAGAAGGAGACAACAATGCTTTTCATAAACACTCTAAAAGTCTCGTTCATTAACCATATGTTAGGAGCTGCTACCAAGAGCTTCTCAAATGTAGTAATGTTTAGAGAGATAATTGAAAATGCAATAAGGAGTGGGAAAATAGATGCGAGGGAAAATGTTAAAAGATTAACCCCAAGAAAGAAGGAAAATGAAGTGAACACCGTGAGTGTTATAAAGGTTATTCAAAATCGGTCACTATAGGCCAACCAAGGACTATAACAACCAGTTATCAAGGCCCTTCAAGGCAAGAATCTAACTCAAGACCAAACATAGAAAAACTCCAGTTCACACCCATCCTAATAACATATAGGGAGTTATATCTGAATATGTTCGATGCACATGTGGTATCCCAATTTTACTTAAAACCCATGCAACCTCCATTCCCAAAATGGTATGATAGGAATGCTCAATGCAAGTACCACACAATAATAAAGGGGCACTCAATTAAGAATTGCACTGCATTCAAAAAGTTGATTGAAAGGTTCATCAAGATGGAGATCGTAAGGTTCGATGATCCATCGGGACCTAATGTGGCAAGAAATTCGTTACCCAATCATTCAGACCAAGGGGTAAACGCGATAATTGAGATTGGAGGAAAGAAGGCCAAAATTGATGTTGCTGAAGTAAAATCCTCGTTACAACAGGTCTGACAAGAAATGATAAGCATGGGATTAATCGTTCAAGATTCAAAGAAGGTACCTAAAAGAGTGAGGAGCTATTGCAAATTTCATACTGAAGAGGGTCATGAAATCCAGGAATGCACTAAATTTAGAGCTTTGGTGCAAAGTCTAGTAGATAACAAAGAGTTGGAATTCTTTGAAGATGTCAAGGACTTGGAAGGAGGAGATATTTGTGCCTTAGAGGAAGGATCAACAGAGAAAGTCCACAAGGTCAATCACCCAATGTTGATTATTTCACAACCAAGAAACAATGAAGTAGGAGCATAAGTTGCGCCGAGAGTCATAATTTAGAAACCCGTGGCTTTTCCCTATAAAGATAGCAAAAGGGTTCCATGGAATTACGACTGCAACGTAATGATCCCAGGAGAGGATAACTTGACTGGCACTTCAGAAGAGGGCCAAGATATCGGTTTCTACACGCGCAGTGGGAGGTGCTATGATCTTACAAGTGCAAGAATCGAGCCTGTTAAAGGAAAAACCCTGATAGTTGAACACACGAAAGAAAAGACGGCTAGGCTTGAATCACCAGTTAACAAGATAGTAACTGAGAATGAGGCTAAGGAATTCCTAAAATTCTTAAAGCATAGCGAGTTATAGAACAGCTACACAAACAACCAGCTCACATATCAGTACTAACCTTGCTCTTGAGCTTAGAGATACATCGAAGCACATTGATGAAAGTGCAGAATGAAACTTATGTTGCTAATGATATCTCTATGAACAAGCTAGACCGTTTGGTTAACAATATAAGTGCTGACAATTTTATCTTTTTCAATGATGATGAAATACCTCCAGGGCATATGGGATCCACGAAGGCCCTACATATCACTACCTGTTGCAAAGGATATACATTGCCAGGGGTGTTAATCGACACTAGATCTACACTGAATGTCTTGCCTCTATCCACACTGAATAGATTACTAGTGGATAGCTCTCACATGAAGACGTGTCAAAATATAGTGAGAGCATTCGATTGTACGAAAATGAGGGTGATGGGAAGGATTGAAATACCTCTCCTAATTGGTCCAAACACATATGAGCTAGATTTTTTGGTGATGGATATCAAGCACTCTTATAATTCTTTATTAGATAGACTTTGGATTCACTTGGCTGGGGCAGTGCCGTCCTTCATCATTACACCAAAAACTGAAGTTGATAACGGAGGGTCAGCTGGTGGCGATAAATGCTGAAGAGGGCATCATCGCATCTGTAACTAGTGACGCACCATACATAGGAGCAGATGATAAGGTAATAAAATGTTCCTTTCGATCACTAGAATTTGTTAATGCAATTTTCATTGCTGAAGGAAACAGGATCCCAGTACCAAGAATATCCAAAACCACGAAGATGGGCCTGCAGTTGATGGCTAAAAAAGGAGCCTTACTTGGAAAAGGACTCAAAAAATACCTTCAAGAGTGAGCTGATGCACCAATGCTGATGGACAAATGAGACCACTTTGGCTTAGGATAGAAGCTAGATGCAAGGCAAAAGAAGAGGGAGTTAGAGAAGAAATATGAAAGAAGAAGAGTGTGACTGAGTGGGAGAGAGGTCAAATGGGAATCAATGACCTTTCTCCATATATCCAAAACATTTGTGTTAGAAGAAATCATTTATTATGAATAAAGAATGGCAGAAAAAGAAAGCCTGGAAGGAATGTTAGGAAACTTGAGCATCAATGCCATATTCGAAGAAGAAATTGAGGAAAACCTATTAGGCATTCGTCATTACATTCCCGGAAGTGTCCTGAACAATTAGACTGCAGAAGAGATCCTTGTAATTTTTAGAACTAATTCAGAGTAATATTTAAAACACACTTATTGCTCTAAGTCTAGGAGCAATAAGAATCCTTTTTGAAAAAGGCATATGTCCATTATTTTTATTTCAATAAAATGCATCTCTGTGTCTTATTTTGACAAACATTCTTTTGTTCTTTCCATTTCATTCATACTCATACCACATAGATAATTATTCTTAGATTCATTTGTTCTTTAGGTCTTCCTTCATTCTTATAATAGGTATCCAAATATAAATGATATGAGCGATGCTGTTACTGATTCAGAATCTCCTTTTGAGCAGGATATGTGTTTAAGGAACCTCAGGACTTTGAAGGTGATCGAGATTGTAACCTATCTTTTGATTTGTTAAGGATGGTAGAACAAGAGGAGAAGCAGATTCTACCTCACAAAGAGTCAGTAGAAATTGTGAGCCTAGAAGGCGAACAATGGAAGAAAGAGGTGAAGATTGAAACTTGCATCACAATAGAGACAAAGCGAGACCTCATTTAGTTACTCCAAGAATTCAAAGATGCCTTTGCATGGTCGTATCAAGACATGCCAGAGTTAAGTACTGATATTGTGGTACACCGACTCCTCATAAAGGAGGAATGCAAGCCAGTACAATAGAAACTTTGAAGGATGAGGCCAGATGTCCTATTAAAAATAAAAGAAGAGGCCAAGAAGCAATTTGACGCTGGTTTCCTACAAGTGGTTAAATACTCGGAGTGGGTAGCCAATATAGTCCCCATCCCTAAGAAAAATGGAAAAGTACGAATGTGTGTAGACTATAGAGATTTAAAAAAAGCCAGCCCAAAGGACAATTTCCCATTGCCTTACATCGACACCTTAGTGGACAACACGACAAGTTATTCACTATTCTCCTTCATGGATGGCTTTTCTGGATACAACCAGATTAAGATGCAGCCTGAAGATATGGAAAAGACCACATTTGTAACCATGTGGGGAACATTTTGCTATAAAGTGATGCCATTCGGATAGAAAAATACGAGAGTAATATATCAAAGAGCCATGGTAACTTTGTTTCATGATTTGATGCACAAAGAAATTGAGGTTTACGTCGACGATATGGTTGCAAAATCTCGAACAGAAAAGGAGCATGTACAAGCCCTAAAAAAATTGTTCTTGAGATTGAGAAAATTTCAGCTAAAGCTTAATCTAGCAAAATGTGCCTTCAGGGCTAGGTCAGGAAAATTGCTAGGATTTGTAGTCAACGAAAAGAGGATTGAGATCGGCCCGGACAAAGTCAATTAGGAATGCTAGAAAACCTTTGATCAGGTCAAACATTACCTGTCCAATGCCCTAGTGCTAATGCCACCTAACCGAGATAAGTCGCTGATACTATACTTGGTAGTATTTGGAAATTCTATGGAATGCGTGCTTGGCCAACACGATGATTCGGGAAAGAAAGAAAGCGTAATATACTACCTCAGTAAGAAATTCACTGAATGTGGGACAAGATACTCGTTGATTGAAAAGTTAGATTGCGCTTTAATCTAGACAACTCGACAACTGAGACAGTACATGTTGTACCATACGACTTGGCTTATCTAAAAAATGGACCCTCTAAAGTACATGATGGAGTCGGCTACTCTGAATAGAAGGATAGCCCGATGGCAAATTTTACTTGGCTCATCTAAATAATGGACCCTCTAAAGTACATGATGGAGTCAACTACTCTGAATGGAAGGATAGCCCGATGGCAAATTTTACTTGGCTCATCTAAAAAATTGACCCTCTAAAGTACATGATGGAGTCGACTACTCTGAATTGAAGGATGGCCCGATGGCAAATTCTGCTTTCCAAATTTGATATAGTTTATGTGAATAATAAGGCAGTAAAAGGGAGTGCAATACCAAATTTTCTAGCTAGTAGAGCTCTAGAAGATTATGAGCCTTTGAATTTCGATTTCCCAAATGAAGATCTGATGTATGTTGCTACCACTGAAGAATATGCTCAACATGGACACCCTTGGAAACTAAATTTTGAAGGAGCTTCAAACATTATGGGTGACAGAATAGGGCCAACCCTGGTATCATCAAATGAAGATCATTATCCCTTTACTAGTAAATTGGATTTTGATTGTACGAATAATATGACGAAATACGAAGCATGCATCATGGGTATTCGTGTAGCCATAGAACGTAAGATCAAAGTACTAGAGGTATATGGGGATTTTACGTTAGTGATCTATCAACTCAAAGGTGAATGTGAGACAAGAGATCCCAAGTTGATCGAGTATAGAAGGCTAGTACTAGATTTAATTAAAGAGTTTGATGACATCATCTTTTGCTACCTTCCTTAGATAAAAATCAAATGACTGATACCCTAGCTACCTTAGCTTCCATGGTCAAAATGAACAAACAAGAGGATGTAAAACCTATTCAGATGAGTACTTATGAGTCTCTGGCTCATTGTTACAACATTGAAGAAGAAGAAAAAGATGATCACCCTTGGTACCAAGATATACTACGACATATAAAGAATCGTAAATAGCCGGATTAGGCGACAAAGAATGATAAAAAGACACTGAGGAGACTGGCCAATGACTATGTCTTAGATGGGGAGATCCTATACAAAAGAATAAAGGATTAGGTACTACTAAGATGTATAGACGCTGTTGATGCTAAGAAAATATTAGAAGACGTCCATGAGGGTGTCTATGGAACACATACTAATGGTTTTACAATAGCTAGAAAAATCATGAGATTCGGGTATTATTGGTCCACCATGGTAGGAGATTGTATCAGTTACGCCAAGAGATGCCATAAATGCCAAATTTATGGAGACAAAATTCATGTGCCTCATTCACATTTTCATGTTATGACTTCTCCATGGCCTTTTTCTATGTGGGGTATAGATGTCATTGGGTCGATCTAGCCAAAATCTTCTAATGGGCATCGATTCATCTTAGTAGTCATTGATTACTCCACCAAGTGGGTAGAGGCCACTTCTTGCGCCAATGTCATGAAGTCGGTAGTCAGTAAAATCTTGAAAAAAGAGATCATATGTCAGTATGGGATGTTAGAAAGGATTATATCTGACAATGCATTGAATTTGAACAATAACATGATAGCAAAGGTCTGTAGTTAATTCAAGATCAAACGCCTCAACTCGTCACCACATCGCCCAAAAATGAATGGTGCAGTGGAGGCAGCTAATAATAACATTAAGAAGATTGTGAGGAAAATGACTAAGACTTATAAAGATTGGCATGAGAAGTTACCATTTTCTCTTTATGCTTATCAAACGTCTGCCAGGACCTCCACCGGGGCAACGCCTTTCTCATTGGTTTATGGAATGGAGGTGGTTTTGACCATTGAAGTCGAGATTCCTTCTCTTCAAGTTTTTCAGAATTGAAGTTAGATTAAGCAAAATGGATCCAATGTCGATATAATCAGTTGAACTTGATTGAAAAAAAGAGGTTGAAGCCATCCGCCATGGTCAGATGTACCTGATATGAACACAGCTTCGTAGAGTTGTCTGAGTCATTTAGGTGCCCGATCGTTAAATGAAAAAGTATCATTCGATTTTAAAGTAAGGCTACAATTAGGCTAAGTATGGAGTATGGTAACAAAGATAGTCTCAAAGAGTTAAGTATAAAATGATATAGGTTCGGCTAACAAGGAAAACAAAGAAGGAAAAATGGTTTGAGGGATGATGGAACAGAGTAGGCTTTGATTAGCTGAATAGACTTGGACTTTAGTGATCAGCTTAGGGTACTTCATCCGCCATGAAGTGTGAACTCGCGAAATTGAAAGGCCATTTGTGTGTGAAAACTCATAACCGAATGGGCACAAATGTGAATGGAATTTTCCAGCAAATGTGAATGTTTTCATAGCTAGTTGGAGAGTGGACTGTTAGCTTTGAAATAGAGGCAGCTATCTTTTTGGCTGAAAAGTCACTTAGGAAACACCAATCATCAACACACTTAGCATTAATCATCATCCATGCATTCATGCCGCCCATTGTATGTACCTGGAACAATTAAATTCAGCAAATTAAATCATGTTAAGACACATTTATATCGACAGTAGCAAGACACATTGAACCTGCACATTAATTCAGCTGGAACTTAAGCAAAGTAAAATGATGTAATAAGCTAAGAAAAATTAATGACATGTATTAACTAAGACATACTAAATGCATGCATTAAAATAAAACATATTTAACACATAATTAAAATGTCCAGATTTGACTAATTAGACGCTTATTAATTATTTGAACTGAACAAGCTAATTTAACCAACATGTTTAATTTATTCCAGTAACTAATATTATGTATAAATTAAATCAAGCTGAAATTGAGCTCATTGAGCTGATTCGAACTCATGGAGCTAAGGTTAAGTTGATTTCGGCTTGTAAAAGGATGCATGGTGAATTTGTAGAGCTGGTCCAAGCTCTCTTAATGTGTCCAGCCGATATCTCATCCCACACTTGATGGACTAAGGCCGAAATGACCTCCTTGAATTGCTTGGCTCGAGCTCGTGTAATTGGTTTTTGGTGCAGCACCAATGGATCCTTGCTCGAGCTAGGTGCACTCCGGGGCGTGATCGTATCATTCCCCCTCCTCAAAGTGACTTGTCCTCAAGTCGAAACCTGCATCGAAGGGAGATAGATTAGAAACATTGAAGCTAACACGTATGTTATACCCACCCAGTAAATCAAGTCGGTAGGCATTTTTGTTAATTTGTTCTAAAACTTGGAAAGGTCCGTCTCCTCGAGGCAGCAATTTGGACCTTCGTTGGGCAAGAAAATGCTCCTTGCGCATATGAACCCAAACCCAGTCACCAGGTTCGAACACAACTCTCTTTCGACCCTTGTTTGCCTTTTGCACGTAAGTCACGGTCCTTGCCTCAATGTTGGTTTGCACTTTTTGATGTAAATCCTTCACATGGTTGGCCTTCTTTCTAGCATCTGCATGAATAATTGATCATTAGGCAAAGGCACTAAATCTAATGGTGTCAAAGGATTAAATCCGTAAACTATTTCGAAAGGTGAATATTTAGTTGCTGAATGAACAGATCGGTTGTAGGCGAACTCGATATGTGGCAAATATTCCTCCCACGACTTCAAGTTCTTCCGGATGATCGCTCGAAGTAATGTTGATAGAATGCGGTTGACCACCTCAGTTTTGCCGTCGATTTGGGGATGACAGGTGGTTGAAAACATTAAATTAGTTTCGAGCTTCCCCCACAATGATCTCCAAAAGTGACTCAAAAACTTTGCATCACGATCCGACACAATCGTTCTCGAAATTCCATGTAGTTGAACAATTTCTTTAAATAAAAGATTAGCAATATGAATAGCATCATCAGTTTTTGTACAAGCAATGAAATGTGACATCTTAGAAAATCTATCGACTACAAAGTAAATAGAGTCCTTCCCCATTTTTGTTCATGGTAATTCAAAGACAAAGTCCATGGAAATATCCATCCAAGGAGTTTCGGGTATAGGAAGTGGGGTGTATAAGCCGTGTGGTTGAATCTTGCATTTAACTTTTTTACACATCACGCAAAGCTCACAAACTCACTCAACATCTCTTCTCTTCCTCCGTCAATAAAAGTGTTCTTGAAGCATTGTTAAGGTCTTACTTATACCAAAATGTCTTATGAGGCCACCGCTATGTGCCTCGAGTACAAGCAAGTCCCGAATGGAGCTTTGTGGAATGCACAATTTTCCTTCCTTGAAATGGAAGCCTTCGTACCTATAAAATTTCTCAACAGAAGCATTCTCACAAGCAGAAAATATCTCACCAAAATCATCATCGTTAGTATACAAGTCTTTCAATAAAAAGAATCCAAGCAATTTAGAATCAAGAATCGATAATAAAGCATACCTTCTCGAAAGTACATCAGCCACAATATTATCTTTACCTTTCTTATATTTGATAACGTAAGGAAAAGATTCGAGATACTCGACCCATTTTGCATTGCGCTTATTCAACTTTTGCTTGCCTTTAATGTGTTTCAACGCTTCATGATCGGAATGAATCACGAACTCCTTTGGCCATGGGTAGTGTTGACACGTCTCTAAGGCTCGAATAAGTGCGTACATTTCTTTATCATAAACGAGATAGTTGAGTGTGGCTCCATTGAGCTTTTCGCTGAAATACACAACAGGCCTTCCATCTTGAGTAAGTACAGCTCCTATTCCGACACCTGATGCATCACATTCAATTTCAAATGTTTTAGTAAAATTGGGTAATGCAAGTAAGGGTGCGTTAGTAAGATAATCTTTAATTAAAACAAAAGCTTTCTCTTGTTCTTTGGTCCAATGGAAGGCTAAATTCTTTTTAATAACGATTATCAAAGGCACGGCCAAAGTGCTGAAGTTGGGCACAAAATACCAATGGAAGCTCGCCAAGCCATGGAAGCTTCGAACTTGGCTAATATTTGTTGGTCTCTGCCACTCTTGAATCGCCTTTATCTTCTCTTGGTCCACTTCTAGTCCTTTTGAGCTGACCACGAAACCTAGAAAAATAACCTTGTTAGAGCAAAAGGTACACTTTTTAATATTAGCATAAAGGGTCTTCTTTCGAAGAACCTCTAAAACAGACTTGAGGTGTATTATATGCTCTTCCAATGATTTGCTATATATAAGAATATTGTTAAAATACACAACAACAAGCTTACCAATGAATGATCTTAAAACATAGTTCATTAGCCTCATAAAGGTACTAGGAGCATTGGTTAGGCCAAACGGCATGACCAACTAGTCATACAAACCATGCTTAGTTTTGAAGGCCGTCTTCCATTACCCGCATTCTTGCATGCAAATCTGATGGTAACCATTCTTCAAATCGATTTTCAAAAATAGTTTGGCACCGCTTAGTTCGTCAAGCATGTCATCTAAACGAGGTATTGGATGCTGGTACTTAATGGTAATCTTGTTCAAGGCTCAGCAATCAATACACATTCGTCAAGTTTCGTCTTTCTTCTGCACCAACAAGACAGGCACAGCACAAGGACTAAGGCTTTTCCGAATGTAGCATTTCTCCATCAACTCGTTGACTTGCCATTGTAGTTCCTTAGTTTCTTCGAGATTCGTCCTATAGGTTGGTCGGTTCAGGATAATAGCTCTGAGCACGAAATTAATCTGATGCTCAATTCTGCGAAGAGGTGGTAACCCACTCGAAGTTTCTTCCGAGAACACATCTTAAAAATCCTACAAAAGATACACCATAGAAGAGGGCAAGTTTTTGGGTAATTCGTTAGTAATAATCAAGTTTTCCTTGTACATGAGCACAAGAAGGGAATGTCTCAACGTCAAAGCCTTTCGGACATCACTCGCTTTTGCAAACACGCTCATTCTCTCGTATTCTTCTTTTTTCTGTTTCATCTTTTTATTTTCTCATTTTCGTTTCACTTTCTTTTGTTGTTTTTCCTTTCTTTGTCTCATTTTTCTTTTCTTTTTCATTTTCATTCTTTTTCCTTTTCTCTCATTTGATCTACAGAATTTTTCAACTTTATTTGATCCTAGTGTACTTGATTCGGCGTCAATGGTGCTAACGTCACGCTTTTTCCCATATTTTTTAACGTATACCTATTGGTATACCCATCATGGAGGACTCGTCTATCAAATTGCCATGGGCGTCCAACTAACAAATGGCCCGTGTGCATAGGTACAACGTCACAAAGTACTTCGTCAGAATATTTTCCTACGTAGAAAGATACAAGTACTTGCTTCGTTACCTTTAGCTCGCCACCATCATTGAGCCATTGAAGTTTGTATAGGCTCGGGTGCTTAGTGGTTGGCAAATCAAGTTTCTCCACCATGGGAGTGCCCGCCACGTTTGTGCAACTCCCACCATCAATGATAACGCTATAGATCTTCCCTTATACTTGACACCGTGTATGGAATATGTTTTCTCATTGTCGTGTGTCGTACATGCTTTGGAGACTAAGTCTCCTTTTGACAACAAGAAGTTCACCGTCAACAGCATGTTCTATTTCTTCCTCCTCGTCGGATGATGTTCCAAATTCATTTTCAATCTCTTCTTCCGACTCAATGTCACCATTCGCGCGCACCACCATGGTACTTTAGTTTGGGCATTGACTTGCAATATGCCCCCTTCCAAGGCATTTGAAGCATTTTATGTCCCTAAAGCAATTGGGAAAACTCTCGACAGCCTTGCCTTTGTTGGATTCGACCACGGTTTATTTGACTTTGTTGGTACGGTCGGCTCTTTGGCTTGATTTGGTAAAGTGTTTTTGCTAACACCTTGGCTCTATTTGGAAGAATTTGCGGTGGAATAGCCTCGGAAAGCGCCTTTACGCTTCAATTGCTTCTCTACCTTGATGGCCATGTGCACAATGCCCACCACCTCACGTAGTGTTGCAACTCTATAATATTGGCAATGTCTCAGTTGAGACCAGCCAAGAAGCGTGCCATGGTTGCTTCACCATCTTCTAGCACAACTACTCTTATCATCGCGATCTCTATTTCTTTGTAGTAGTCCTCTTCGCTCCTCGATCCTTGGGTAAGGTTTTTGGAGCTTTTGATAGAGTTCACGGTGGTAATAAGATGAAATGAAGTGCCTTCGCATCACTGCCTTCATTTCAACCCACGTACATATTAGTGGTTCTCCGTTCCTTTTACGGCTCGTGGATAATTGCTCCCACCATATCATCGCATAGTCTGAAAACTCTATTACGGCCAACTTCACCATTTTGTTCTCGGAGTAGTTATGGTATTCGAACACTAGTTCAATCTTCTTCTCCCACTCAAGATATGCTTTCGGGTCTGATCGACCTTGAAATGGTAGAATAAAAAGCTTGATATTTTTAAGGTCTTCATCGATCTGTCCATGTTCTCTTTGGCCACAGTTTCTTAAAACTCTTCGCCTTTCACTTTGGTTTGACCTTTGGTCACTTTCGGCTTCACTTCAATCATAGAGGCCTTCTTGGTTAATTTCTGGGCGGCATCGTTCTCTTTGTAGACCTTGGGGAGTCCGCTCTTGTTGACCTCTCTCTTTGACTCATTCCAAGCACTCGTTGATTGATTCCAACTCATTTCGAAGCATGCGTTAGAACTCTCACAAAAGGGCCTGTTGATCCAAGTTTGGTACTCCACCTCCTCTAGGTGTAACATTTCTTTTTGGTTGTCATCTACCTCCCTCCGCCATATTGTGTTCAGGGCTTCTAAACATGTAAAATAAACCTCACAGAAAATCCTCACGTTTCACTCTAAAAGAAAAGTAGATGGCACTCCCACTTGTGTTTGCACTCTTTAATGGCTTTTTCCTCTTTCTCTAATGCTTTCACAACACTCATGCCTTTTTCCACTTGTTCTCCTTTCGTAATTTCGTAAAAAGACTTGTTTAGGCTTTATCGAAGTCTAGGGGTCGGCTTCAAAGGGGTTTCAATGGTAATGATATTGGGTGCAAGGTTGGCTGAAAGAAACTATTTTGGCTTTGAGTGTAGCGTGAAGGTTGATGGTGATAGTAGCAAGAAGTTGATGATTGGGAGTTACAAAAGATGAATACAACTTTCAATTTTTTTTTTATAACTTTGAATTTCTTCTTTTTTTATACAAAATATGTTGATTGTATAATCCTTTCTTTTTGTGCACGAAATTTTTTTTGATTTTTTTCACAAACCTATTTTGGGATAGCTCCGAACATCTGTACTTCTTGTTTTAAGCAGCTCTAATACCAAATGATGCAAACACGGCTTCGTAGAGTTGTCTGGGTCATTTAGGTGCCCAATCGTCAAACGAAGAAGTATCGTTCGATTTTGAAGTAAGGTTGGAATTAAGCTAAGTATGGAGTATGGTAACAAAGATAGGCTCAAAGAGTTAAGTATAAAACGATATAGGTTCGGCTAACAAGGAAAACAAAGAAGAAAAAATAATTTAAGGGATGATGGAATGGAATGGGCTTAAGGGTCGACCCGAGACTTATAGGACTCTTAAGGTGATTTGTGTAGTAAGAAAGGACCTTGACCCATTACCTATGAAGGTAAGAACCAGAGGTATAAGTTGGGTTGAACGCCACACTCGTTTAGAGTGATAAGTTCGTAACAGACGAAGATTGACGCCACTGACTATAGATAAGCCAAACTAAGTCTTTGGACAGAATTTGAGATAAGTGAATCTCACAAAATAACATAATATCATTCAAGTTGCAAAAAGTTCCTAAAACAACTATAGAGCTTCATATTTATAGCTCAATTACATGGCTAGCCCAATGGGCAATTAGGCAATCAATTGGACACTTGTGGGTAGCTTTAATGAGCTGAAAAGTTCATAAAATTTCCAGGTAGATTCCTTAAAGTTTTCTTGTGCATGGAGGACGTCAATAGACAGCTTCTAGATGCCATGTTTCAGCTGGAAATTAATTGAAGTGTTTTGGGAGTTGAATGGGGCATGCTAGATTTGGCCAAAGGTCTTTTATGAGCTTTAAAGGAGCTACTTTGATTAGCTGAATAGGTTTGGACTTTAATGACCAGCTCAGGGTACTACATCAGCCATGAAGTGTGAACTTATGAAATTGAAAGGCCATTTGTGTGTGAAAACTCATAACCGAATGGGCACAAATGTGAATGCTTTCATAGCTCGTTGGAGAGTGGACGGTTTGCTTGGGAATAGAGGCAGCTATCTCTTTGGCTGAAAAGTCACTTAGGAAACACCAATCATCAACACACTAAGCATCAATCATCATCCATGCATTCATGCCGTCCATTGTATGTACCTGGAACAATTAAATTCAGCAAATTAAATCATGTTAAGACACATTTAAGTTGACAGCAACAAGACACATTAAACCTACACATTAATTCAGCTGGAACTTAAGCAAATTAAAATGATGTAATAAGCTAAGACAAATTAATGACATGTATTAACTAAGACATATTAAATGCATGAATTAAAATAAAACATATTTAACATATAATTAAAATGTCCAGATTTGACTAATTAAACACTTATTAGTTATTTGAACTGAACTAACTAATTTAACCAACATGTTTAATTTATTCCAGCAACTAATATTATGCATAAATTAAATCAAGCTGAAATTGAGCTCATTGAGCAGATTCGAACTCATGGAGCTAAGGTTGAGTTGAGTTTGGCTTGTAAAAGGATGCATGGTGAATTTGTAGAGCTGGTCCAAGCTCTCTTAATGTGTCCAGCCGATATTTCATCCCACACTTGATGGACTAAGGCTGAAATGGCCTCCTTGAATTGCTTGGCTCGAGCTCGTGTAATTGGTCTTTGGGGTAGCACCAATGGATCCTTGCTCGAGCTAGGTGCACTCCGGGGCGTGATCATATCAGTACCAAAAATGAATGATGTGAGCTTATGACAAAAAATTTCACCCTAGAGAATTCTATGAGGAGGACCTGGTATTGAAAAAGATCCTTCCTAGACAAAAGGACTTCAGAGGAAAGTGGATGCCGAATTGAGAAAGACCTTATGTGGTCAAAAAGGCTTTTTTTGGAAGAGTGCTAATTTTGACTGAGATGGATGGCAAAAACCTGCCTAATCTAGTGAATTCAGATTTTGTCAAGAAATATTTCACCAAAGAAAACAAGAGGAGGGGCCAAGGCAAAAACCTGTAAAATGGCGCCTTGAGACCAAAGGGTTTTGAGTTGAAAACCCAAAAAAAGGTAGCTCAAATTTAGATCGAAGATTGAACATGTGATGGTCGGGTCTTCTCAGAAGGGGAAATGTCATATCTTGGGGCATCAACAAAATACTCTAAATCTCCTAAACACATATCAAACTCAAAATGGTCCTCGAGAAGTTTGTGAAGAGAAGCTCATGTTGCGATATTTGGGGCACCTATTTTCACCTTACTCATTTTGTATTTTAGCAGCATTTGCTATCTTTGATTAATCTATTTATTTCGAGCTCTACTCTCAATAAATTTCAATCTTGTCCATTGTTACTATCTTTTTTAAGCATTTTTCATTGAAATAACGGTTAATGGACAAATAATATTCAAGTAAAAGGATTTCTGCGTATTACTCTGAAAGGTTTTCTAAATAATACAAGGACTTGAAATAGGACCACTACTCAGAACTAACCAAATCTAAGAGTAGGAAATGTTTGGGAATGAATAGTTTGAATTACGATTATTTCTTCGAATTTCCTGTCAAAGATACCATATCTGAACAAGAAGGCATGACAATACGTCAGTGATAAAACCTTGATAAACAACAAGCAATGTCAATCTAAGCATTAAAAGGGGAATCATTCTCGAAAAATGACATTTTGCATTCATGCAAATATCATTCATACACATCTATTTAGGAGCATTTGATTTATTCTGATCATAACATCTTAATCGTTTGGTATAAATATTGGCCCATGAAATGGATTCTACAGGTCGTGTTCCACAGAGAACGGTGTAACAGATCAGTGAAACCACAAATCCTATACCCCTAAAGTTGTAGTGGGATGGATTGAAGTTATCATGGCAAATCTTATCTCCCTGAAGTTGCAGTGGAGTAGATTAAAGCCACAAATCTTATCTCCCTGAAGTTGCAGTGGAACAAATTGAAGATAGCAAATCTTATCTCTTTGAAGTCGCAATAGAATAGATGAAAGCCACAAATCTTATCTCCCTGAAATTGTAATGGAGTAGATTAAAAATAACAAATTTTATCTCTCTGAAGTTGCAGTAGAATAGATTAAAGCCACAAATCTTATCTCCCTAAAGTTGCAATGGAATAGATTGAAAATAGTAAATCTTATCTCTCTGAAGTTGCAGTAGAGCAGATTAAAGCCACAAACCTTATCTTCCTAAAGTTGCAGTGGAGCAAATTGAAGATAGCAAATCTTATCTCCCTGAAGTTGTAGTGGAACAGATTGAAGATAACAAGTCTATCTCTTTGAAGTTGCAGTAAAGCAGATTGAAGTTACAAATCTCATTTCCTTGAAGTTGCAGTGGAGTAGATTGAAGGTATGAGTCTCATCGCCTTGAAGTTGCAACGGAGCAAATTAAAGCTACAAGTCTAATCTAGTTGAAGTTACAGTGGAGTAGATTGAAGCAACAAATCCTATACCTCTGAAGTTGTAGTGGGTTAGAATGAAGCCACTTGAAAAATAGGAGCACCAATGAGGTCGAGATTCTGCAAAACCAGGCAAAATTGGCCCTTTTTAAAGTCTTTGCTTCGTTCCCATTACATGTCAAATAGCAAAGAGGGGTAGCTGTAATGGGCCAATTTAGCTCGGGCCCAAACAGAAAACCAAATACAAAAAAATGTAAAACCAAAATAAATAATAAATAAATAACAGTCCAAGTCCATTACAATTACAAGCCCAAATCAGAAAACCCTAATGGCCCAAAATCTAAACAGTTTTTAGAAAAAATAAAGAAAGAAAGAAACCCTAGCTAGCACCGTACCCTAACCCTAGCCGTCACCGCTCCTAGCCTCTGCAACCACCAACTTCATCGCCAACCACCTTGCAAAGAAGAAGCAACACATGCAACAACAAGTACAAGAATAGTAGAAAGAAATAGGAAAATAATATTGTAAATGGCTATAAGGGGCATAAAACAGATTGTATGAAGGATCTTTTTTTTATGGTAATCAGATAAAAAAAACAAAGAAAAGAAATATATAAAAGATTTCGAAAAAGAAAGCAAAGGTAGTCTTTTTATTTTTTTTATTTTTTTAAAGAAAAGATATAATAAATATATAAAAAAAAGGGAAAATGGGTCTTTTACCTTCCGTTCCACCTTTCGCCGTTGTCGAGGACCATCATTGACGCCCCGAACGCTTCAAAACCCATTAGGGTTCTACGAAGGTCCAATGAAAACAGTGAGGCCAAAAGTTTTTT
>CM025256.1:18615860-18627498 GCA_013677275.1 Gossypium schwendimanii
TCCAACCTTCTTCCATCTTAAAGAATCAGCCAAAAATCCCCAATTTCTAGGGTTCTTGCCGATTCAACCGTACTCTTTTTGGGTGAAATTAGGTTGCCGAAATTTGGGGAAAAATATCTTGGTGTTCAATTGAGCAGAATCGCAATCTCCTTTAGGGTTTCAAGAACCCTTATTAATACTTAATTCTATTCTCAATTTGATTCTTTGCTGATTTGGAGATTTTATTTCAGATCTAGAAATTCAAAGTTCTAATCTTTTAATTTTCTGTTTCGTTTCAGATCTGATTATTTAGAGCTTTTGTAGGAGTTTCTCGTGACTTGGCAACTCGATCTTGGCCGCGCGCATTCTTATATCAGATCTTCTGATGGCACACTCCCGGAATAGATGAGCAAGTATTTCCTCCACTCCACATACTGGGCAGAAGGAATTTATTACCAGATTTCTTTCTTTCAACGTACCTAGAGTAGGCATGTATTCGTTTGTAATTTTCCATAAGTTTATTTTAACCTTACTGGGTATCTTAAGGTTCCATAGCTTCACGTAAAAAGTACTTAGGGCCATTCAATGTGATGTATTAATTTCCCCCAGCGTAGATTGAATATCTTAAGTTTATTTCAACGCAAAATCCCAACTCAAAAAAATTGAACACTCACCCTTGTACGAAATAGCAATGCACGAGAATAACTCATTGAAGGGACATTACCGTCAAGATCCTCGCCTAAAAGAAATCCAATCGAAACTAAAACCGAGAAAAATCAAACGAAAAACCAAGAATCAAATTTTTTGGGAAAAACTAAGAAGAACGAACATTAACAGAAATTCAATAAAAACTTACACAATTAACCTCACAGTCGAACTACAACGAAATGCTCTACTTCCCCAACCACACAATAGCAAAACTTTACAGCAACTTCAGAGATCAAGAAAGAGAAGAAAAAGAAGTAAAAAGAAAAAGGAACAGAAAAAAAAAAGAAAGGAAAAAAAATGTAAAGGAGAAAAGAAAGAAAAACTTTTTAATTATTATGTTTTTTTATAAAATAACAACTGACTAATCCTGAGGAGCGATAAAAATAGATCTTCGCTTCTCTTACACAGAGACTCGAACATAGGACTAGAGGTATACAAAAGCTTAACCATTGAACCAGCAGACTCATTCTTAACACAGATTAAAGCAAAAATAAATTTAAGTTGAAAGTTCAATGGTCAGGGCTTAAACCAAAATAAATAGTAAAAATTCAAGAAGGAAGACTCGAACCCCCGATCTCCAACACATAAATCGCACACTTAACCACAGATACAAAAACTTAATTATTAACATAATTTATCAAACAAATGTTCAAAATTTGGGGAGTTACATAGGTCTCATGCCATTGTTCAAAAATAATATAATAAAATTTCTTAATAATGAAAGCATATCAAATAAAAAATAATAATTTAGTAATTAAAATCGAACTGAGATCCTTTGAACGTCAGGTTCGCGTCTTAACCTAGTGGGTTATCTTTAAAGATAAAAATAAAAAGGGAGTGAACTATGAAGTTTAGTGTGAGTTTCATCACAAGCAAAATCAGTGCAAACGTATAAGTATATAGAAACAAAACACATAAAACAATTCACAATAGCAATTTTAGAATATCTATATTTTAGATCACTCAACAATTTATATATGTCATCTCAAAAAATCCAAGCTATATGCATATGCTTTATGAATGCCATACAATTCTGATTTAACAAAAAAGATCATCCCCACCGCTATATACCATACTATGAGTCCTCCAAAACTTATCCAACCTTATAACTCTGGGTTGTGGATAAACCATCGCTAATTTATAGTTACTGCCACTTGTAGGTGTACAACATATTTACAAATTAAACAAATTGCCACTTGGTTCGTGATTGAACCACATATTTGCTGTAACTACCATTTGTTATAGTTGCAAAACATATTTGTAGATTAAACAAACTGCCATTTGGTTCATGATCAAACCACATATTTGCAGTCACTGTCACTTGTTGTGGGTACACAACATATTTTCAGATTAAACAAATTGCCACTTGGTTCATGATCGAACCACATATTTGCACTTACTGCCACTTGTTGTGAGTGTACAACAAATTTGCTGATTAAATAAACTGCCACTTGGTTCGTGATCGAACCACATTGTTTGCAGATTAAGCTGCCACTCTTCCTCCGTACATATCATCCCACCCATGCAATGCAGTATGACATGCTTTGTAATAGGATAAATCAACACTAGTATTAATCATGCCTTAACAGGTATTCAATAGGGTGGTGTCAAAATTAATTCTAACAGATTATATGTTTCACACTGGCAGTAGCATATAATATACCTTTCATATACGTTATAGCCATAATACTTCAATAATCAAATCACCAGCTTCAGACTATCACAATATCATGGTCTTAATTGAGCAAATAAAAACTCTAAAAATAATTCAGGACATATACAGGGACTAAACAAAACATATCATAAATTTCTAGGTAAAACTATAAAATTTGTAAAATAGGGGCCACACAGCCATGTGGCCAGGTCGTGTGGAAGGCTATAGGCCAAGTAACATGTTGTGGCCGTGTGGAAAATGCAAAAATTAACCTATAGGGGAGACACAACCATGTGGAAGGTTGTGTGGTTCACGAACTACACTAGGGGTTCCAGAGCATATGGTCATTTGGTGGGTCGTGTGGTCCACCGGTGTTATCCACACACTTGTATGGCATTAATCCTAGGCACGATTTGCCCCGATTTGCTTGTAAAAGAACACACACCTTTCATTATAAGTACGATCGATGTTCCCCACAATCAAATCTAATTTGATTCACCTAAATCGGGTCCTTCAAATGAAATTTATACACGATTTAACGATTGATTTCAAGATTTATCAAGATTATTGAAAGATTCAGTAAGAACCGAATCATAATTCACCCCTATGATGCAACTTAATATTAGTTAAACCTTAGGTAATTAATGAGCCAATATTTTCTTATTTATTTTTCTTTTAATGCAAAAAACATCGAGAACACATATACAAAATATAATAATTTAACTATGGAAATTTATTTAACCAATTTGTTTGAAAAATTAAAAGCATAATGACGAAATCACTAAACTAAGGGCACAAAAACCTAACATCGTAAAGTTCTAAAATATTAGCGTAACACCTAAGAAGGTTTTAAAATATTGGCGCACCCTTGATATCTCCCCCTGCATATCATAAGTGGGCGAAGAGAAAGATTAAAAGACTTCCAAAAGGGTTATAAACATGAACAAAGAGAAAAAAAAAGGTGTTCTTAAATTAAACCTTCCTTCGCTTGATAAGAATCTCCTACCTTATTGAAAGAGGTGATCTAAAGAGAGTACAAGTTAACAAGATAAATAACACCCAATGGTATAGTTCTAACCCTCAGTGTAAGAAGAATGCTTCAATAAGCCAAAAGGATCAATTTAACCATCTTACATTTCAAATGTTTTTACTGGAAGCAGCATGATCATAGCAGTCAAAGAATGACATGACAGGAGATGAAGATAGTTCCAATACCTGTTTATCATAGGGTATAAAAAAGATGAAGACCTAACCTAGCATTTGGAAAAGAAGCATCAAAAGAACAAGGCAAGGCCCTATCTCCCTTAAGGAGTTGACTAAGGTGTGAGCTTTTCTCCTTTTTATATCCTAAATGGTTAAGGTCAGAGGTCCCGTCCCCCTTTGTAGAATCAATTGAGGGCCAAGGCATGAAGTCTTATCCCTATAAGGAGTCGGCATAGGTGCGAGGTTTTATCTCCCTTACGAACTTGAAGGATGATGTAAGAGGTCTCATCCCTTTTGAGCAATTGGCTACGGTGAGAGGTCTCATCCCCCTTATGCCTTTGAAGGCCAAGGCGAGAGGTCTCACCCCTCTTATGGAATTGGCTAAGGTAAGAGGTCTCGTCCCCTACACACCCCCGAAGGCTAATGAAAGAGGTTTCATCCCTCTTGGTAGAACCAACCAAATTCCAAGGAATGAGGTCTCATCCTTTTTATGGAATTGGTTAAGGTGAGAGGTCTTATCCCCCTTACACCTTTGAAAGCTAATGCGAGAGGTCTTGCCTCTCTTAGTAGAATTAGCCGAAGGCCAATGTGTGAGGTCACATACCAATTAAGGAATTGGCTAAAGTGTGAGGTCTTGTCCCCATTACACCCTTAAAGTTTAAGGTGCGAAGTCTCGTTCCCTTCAAGAATTGGCTAAGGCACAAGGCTTGTACCCTTTTATGCCTTTGAAGGCTAAAGCAAAAGGTTAGGTATCCTTTGGAAGAATCAACCAAAGGACAATGTGAGATGTCTTGTCTCCCTTAAGGAAATGGATAAGGTGCGAGTTCTCACCCTATTATTCCCTTAAAGGTCAAGATGAGATGTCTCAAACCTTAGGTAGAATCAATCGAAAGAAAATGTGTGAGATCTCGACCCCCTTTAAACTCTTAAAATCCAGGGTGAGAGGTCTCATCCCTTTCGTAGAATCAACTGAAGGATGAGATACAAGTCTTGTCCCTCTTGAAAAATAATGGTCATAGAAAAATTAAACTCTTAAAATCCAGGGTGAGAGGTCTCATCCCTTTCGTAGAATCAACTGAAGGATGAGATACAAGTCTTGTCCCTTTTGAAAAATAATGGTCATAGAAAAATACCTATGCGTAAGGACTTTTGACCTTCCCACAAAGAAAAAATTACCTTTTTAAACCTCAACAAACTTGTACAAAGCTATAACACTGCCTATTTAAGTCACACATGTCTCACCAGTCGTATAACTGTACAATTCACAAAAAAATACAACACATCGATCCAATAAGACACCAATGCAAGAATAAAAGTGTGAGAAAAAGAGGACTAATTTCAAAAGCAGTAAAAGCCACAAAAGCATTTAAAGCCTCCTAATGACAAAGACAACAACTCTTAAAGGTAATTTTATTTTTCAAAAAGCAAAAAAGAATGACAATTATATAATCTATTCATCTATTCTTGTTCAAAATATGTATATTGAGAAACAAGGTTAGCAATTTGTTTCCCTTCCCTCGTTGCCCGAGAATCTACACGCCAGTTTTTTAGCTTATTGGAAAAAGGATAATAAATATCAACTAATCTTTAAATGTTGTGCAAGGTACTAAGCCTAACCTCTCACAAATAAAAAGGAGCATAAGCAAATTGAATGTTACTCACGATGGTGTTGCTAATATTCATGACATTCTTTGAAAAATCTTGTTCAACCTAAGCATAAACATGTTTAATACTGACTCGATATGTCTCCATGCTAAACTTTGCTTGCAGCTCTCTCATCGTCGACTCATCTTGAGCTTTTAATAGTTTCTAAAACAATGTCTTTAAAGAAGCATATAAATTAAACATTCGTGTCATATAGATTACCTTGAGGGATATTGGCTCAAACAACTTGATTCTTCTCTTGCTCTGAGAAAATTGCTCCTTCCAAAGTTCAACTTGTTCCTCATTAGCTTTAAACTCTTTTTTTCACGAAGCAATTTGACTTGTCATTTCCTCCAACTCCTACTCTAGTGATGAAATGCACTAAAAGAATCAACACCAACTTCCCTTACATGTTTTATCACCACTATTGCACATGGCCTAGTGAATGAACCTATACTCTCTACAAAAAGATAACCAAATTAAAAATACCAATTAAAGGCTCACAAAGCAAAAACAATAGAGTTACAAACCATCATTACATGTATCTGTTTCAACTTAATTGCATTGTCGAACAACAATTTAGCCTATGCTAACCTTTGCCACCATGGCCTCTATTCATAGGTGTTTGCATGCATAATAGGATAAAAAGCTTGTAGGTTCTTCCTTTCTACTTAGAATCAACCTCGCCAAGTAATCCTCACCGTCACAAGGCCATTGTAGATGTGCCAACAGAAGAACAACTATAGTAGATATACTTATAATTTCTAATGTTTCATTTGGAGTGGTTTCATTTGTGCTCCATTCCTTAAAGTAGAACATCAAAAATTTGGATAGTGTCTACATGTTCTTAACAACAACCTTACCTTACCAAAGGCAACAATGCTACCACTACAATGAAGTCTCCACCAAAGGAAGGGTGAGCTTGCAAGAACCAAAATGGTCTACTGTAAAAAAAACAAAGAAGGAAAGTCCACTAGCTTATTGTTTATCATGACATACTTTTAAGGGAAAAAGGTAATATATTGAGGAAATTGATAAATAACTAACATCTCCTTATCTCTTAAAAATAAAACTCCCTTATACTAAGAGAATCAATGAAAGCCAAGGAAAATAAGTTTTTAAAATTATAAATTGAAGGATTCTCTCGCATCTTTATATAATTAAGAAAACATAACACCTTTAAAAGATGTCCTTGATAGTTTCCCAAACATGACGTGATAAACCTACAAAATATTAGCATCGAAAGATGGAGAGGTAGATGAAAACTCGCTTCAAATATATACATTGAATGAAAAAATATCTACCATTGGCCGTCACCTCACTCATATAGTAGACACCCAACGAAATGGTGAACTCATCCTTGTAATGGATTAATTAGAAACACCAATATTGCATCATGGCCACCATCTCTTTTGATGTCATCGTACGCTCTAATTCATCACTAAAACACCCTTTACTCGACCCGATCATCAAATCCAAATAACGAAATGTCACATTCGTTGCAAAAGCAATCTACATCAAGAACATTCAAATTTAAATACAATTTATAATTATTACAAATCATATACCATACATACATATTAAATTGAGATCAATAAGGACCTAATTATGAAAATCTAGAAAGGAAATGGGATTATATTGTAAAATTTCAAAGTTTTAAAGTCAATATGAAAAGTTCATAGTTGGTATTGATGTCGTATCAATACCTTTTTAAAAATTGATACCAAATTACGATTTCACTTTTTTTGCAAATCAAAGGTATCGATATTTATCAATTGGTATCTGTAGTTTATGAAAAAGTATCGATACTTATAAAAATATCGATACCATTTTGGCATTCTATTTGTTTCAAAATTGTTCATATGGTCAAGTATCGATACCAAATGCCAAAATATCGATACCTAAGTCCAAAAATGGTAAAATCTCATCTTTAAAATGTCCATTTCATGCCAAAAACACCTAAACCCAAATGTTACCTTATAAACACAATTATAACATAAAAATCATCAACTAAGGACCTTCCTATTCATTTCTAACATGTCAAAAACACCACTTTAAAAATCAACTTAATTGGCTAACCAATATACCACAATTGGCACCTTAAAAATTTGAACCTAACATGCAATCATCTAACCATTCAAACCATCTTTCAATTGATTCCATATTAGCCTTAAAACTTGGGGTGCAAGAATTATCAAATCATTTCAAACATTGCATAGCATAAGCATCATCTTTCCATACTTATATACTAGTATATCAACTAAATATCTTATAATCAAATAACATGCTTATCAACAACTTAACAAGTTACCATTACCATGATCTTTTCCATCACACACACAAATATATACATATGATTCACAAAATGCCAATATAACCCAAAATGGACATCATATAACCATAAGACTTATTAGGTACATGCCAAGACCCAAAATGATACACATCACCAACACTTGAGTTTGAGATTGTTGCTAGATATTAGAATGAAAATCAAGTCTTTAAGTACCTAACCTATGCACGAAAAACAAAATCGTACGCTAAATATAACTCAGTAGTATTTCTATAATCCGGAAAAATAAATCTAACATAATTCGTAAATGTGCATAAAATAGAAGGAAAAAAATGATATGCAATTAATCAACTTTAATATGCCATTTCGCATAATCATAAATTCAATACCATCTTATTTCTCCAATATTAACATACATCTATCACATTTCACAAGTTAATGATCATACAATTCATATAAGGCACATTTCATCTCAAATTCTAATTTCATATTTTTATTGAACATAACATATTAATGTTCCCAATTCAATCCACAAAATTTCATTTCATTTCCCCAATTGCAATTGCAATTCCAATTCTCATTCCTTTTGCTATATCAAAATCATATAATTCATTTCATCATTTATTTTTCTATTAACACGAGTTGAACTCTAACCGATACAAGGATCCAACCAACATACCAGTTTGGAATCAATTCCTCATCGAATAAATACGAAGTAAATAGTTACGCCCAGCACTATAATTAAGTTGATACCCAATGTCTCATCAGTTAAACTGAAACAAATTGACACCCAATACCTTATCGACTCGTAGTCAAGGTAACCCTAAACTCTTCCTATCCTATAGCATGCCAACTGTATCTATCTTTACCAGAATAGTTAATAGGGTTTCCGTTATATGATTCATTATGTTCAACAATCATCCCAATCCATAATTACTTTAATCATAATTACATTTAATCAATGTATAGCAATAATAGATCATCACATACATACTCAATTTCACATTTGTATAAATATATATACATTTTTCATATATATTCAATATAGTCCTCAAACATATCAACCAATCCAATTCAACTCAATTCATTACATTATCACAAATGAATCACCTAATATTCTTGCCATACACAAACAGTTCAAAATGTAACAATTTACGTAGAGTTAAGATTATAGAAACACAAACCATAAACTCCGAACTATTCGTCGATGACTTTATCTTTTCCTTTCTCTTTCGAGGAATCGGGATCGACTTAGCTGCAGATTAAAACAACACATCAAATTATCAATTTAAAACCATTTTCACATTCAATTGCTAAATTATGCAAATTTATCATTTTATTCAATTTAGTCCCTAAAATCGAGACTAACATAACTTCCAAATTTAACCCCAAATTTTTATACCAATTTCACTCTAAGCCTAATTTAACTCCTTATTTCTCATTTATACTCCAAAATTTGGAAATTTACATGATTTGGCCCCTATTGCACAAAATTAATTAACTTTACAATTCAGTCCTTTTTCAATTCTAAACTTAAAATCTATCAAATGAATCCTTAAAACTTCAACTATTCAACTATAATGACATTCTCAAACTTTAACAATACTAAAAAATATGATATGGGTCTGCTAGCTCAAAGTACCGGGATTCTGAAAATATAAAAATTACAAAAAAATGACTAAATTGAACTAACCAAATTAGGGCTTGAAATCTTAGAAAAACCTGGCCATGCGTTGAGCTCTTCTCTCTCTAGTTTGAAGCTTTGAAATTGGAAGAGAAAATTAGTTCTCTTTCAATCGACTAAATGTTTTAAGTTTTAGTATATAATTTATTAATTAACATTATTTTATTAAAATTTATAACATTATACATATATATATCACTTACCAACTGATCACTATATACTTATTAAGGGTATATTTACCTTATAAATCCCTTACATGAGTTTTAATTAAAGATTCCTTAAGAATTAAAATTTTGGCACTTTTATGATTTAGTCCTTTTACTCTAATTAAACACTATTTTGATGAAATTATCTATCCAATATACAATTCACTTCTAATATAACTCCGTAAATATTTAATAAAAATATTTACGAGTCTGATTTACAGAAGCGGAGTCCTAAAACCACACATTCTGAGACCACCGACTTTCGGGTCGTTACAATCACCTTCCACCACATCTCTGATTAAAGAGTTATTGGCCATTTGAAAGAAAAAGGGGACAAACGAACAAAGTTAATATTAGAGAATCATTGTGAAATATGAAAGATAGCAAAAGAAACACTCAATTAAGAATGTTCTAAACAATAAAATATTAGGAGAGAAAATGAAGTAATACGCCAAGCAGAAAAGATGACATCCAAACGAATATCACTTTAATTAACAAGAAACCCCTACAGCCAAAACAGACAATGCCTCAAGACAGATCACTTTATAATTGCCTTTGACCTATTGGGGAACAATTTGTTATACCCTCATATTCAACTCAGATTAAAGTATGAAAAGCTCACTAATATAAAGCTCAAACTTACGAGATCCAATTTAAACGACTCCACTTGGATCACGCAAATGCCACCTCACAATGCCATACCCTTACAAACCGTGTCTAAGAAGCTTCACACTTGAAACCTCTTCACACCTTGGCCCAAACACCATCTTCTAAGAACCCACACAATCCGAAAAAGATATATTAGGAATACCTCATTCAGGAACTCATCAACCCAATATCACATTCAATAGCTCCCCCATCTGGTCTTTTCATGTCAAGTTCAACAATACCCTAGGCTAGCACTCACCACACTACAATGATGCCTAGGCTGACTGAATAGAGGTCGATGACTAGCCTCTTTTTCCCTTATAATTACCTCCCCTAAATGAAAAAAGGGAGAAAAAAACATTTAACCTTGTTTTTCCTAAGTCCTATCAAACTACCTTCTTGTCAACAATGCACCTCTCTCAGTGTGAACCCCCTTCATGGCAATGACTCTACACACTACAGTCGTTGTGAATTGCCCTTGCTAATCATCCCCTATTTTTATTAATCTCATAAATTGAATTATATAAAATATTTAATAATAACATTGAAGTATATGTTAGGAAATAAATTCTTAAATGACAATCATGTAAATAATCTAATGGTTTGAGATGCCAAATCAATGTTATATGATGAGTATCATGCTTTGATCAATCAGGAAAGAATCTTGAAAAGCAAGAATAAAACATGAAAAATAATTATATATTTTCTTTTTTACTTTTTATCTGTCCTATTAAACACATCAATAGAAAATAATTATACTTGCCCATTTATTTTCTATTTTCCGACATATTTTATTCTTCCATCTCTTCTACGGTAGAGTCTACATTCGCCAAGCCTCGTTTGTGGACAGCAGTGTGTATATGTTTAGGAGGCACGCGCAGGATGTGCTTGACATTTGACAAACTCCTACCGCGACTTTTCGTACATAAAAAAAATGATTTGACAAAAAGCTTTAGAACAAACTGAGACTGAACCCTACCGGCCATCAAATTCTCGAATTCAATGCAATCATTCAAAGATGACTCCACAATTGCCTCCTTTTTTTCTTTCTCTTAAATTGCATTCTCCAAATTTCTACATTTGATCGAGTCTTTGACTGTCACTCTCACTGTATCTATCTGGTCCACAAATCATATCTAAGCACAAACGGCACTCGTCGTTAATACTCCACTAGCCTATTTTAAGTAATATTCTTAAGAAATTTTTTAAAAAATACTCTTAAGTAGTTCACATGGATCCAACTACCGAAAGAATGCCAAAGATTTATATCAAATATTTAGTTTAAATCTCCAACGACTCTTACCTTTCTTTTATGAGAAGAATTCTTTTCTTTTCTTTTTTTACAATTTAAAACTAGTTTCATACCCGTATTATGTACGGGTTTATCATGTCAAAATATTTATTTAATTTATATTTTTAAATCTAATATATTTACATAAAATAGAGTTTTGAAATTTAAAAAAAATGGTAGCTAAAATATTGATAAAAAGGATTAAATAATAAAATATATAATAATGATCGTTATAACTTATAAATCCATATTCGTTTTAAAAGGGTTTAACTATTAAAAACGGGTCAAAAAATCAGATTCCATCTTAATCATGAAAATAAGCATAAATTGG
>CM025256.1:18637689-18650537 GCA_013677275.1 Gossypium schwendimanii
ATTTAACCGAAATAACATGATTTTAAGTTAAAAAGGGCATGTAAAAACACATAAATTTTCATGTTTCCAATAATCTAGTGTTCTATTGTAACACTACAAATATTACAACTGAACTGTCACACTTACAGTATGTCACGATAGTTATATTTGTTTTACTGTTGATTTCTCTCCTCCATTCACAAGAATAGGGGAGAGGTGGTCAAGTTGTCGGTGCAGTTGTCGAGGATTCGGTGTAAGAGTTTGTGATTTTTATGTGATTGTTGCATGCTTGTTATGGAGATAATTAGTGAAAGTTAAGTTTATAGATACGATACTTTATTTTAATGTTTTTCTTATTTTTTTCTTGTTGATAATTGACTGATATTTATGTTTAATGATGACTATAGGTGGCCCGAAGGTCCATTTGTGTCTGATATGGATAGTACTTCAACGTTTAACTGGGATTATGAGGGCCCATGAGAGGAAAGGATTTGATCCTTTGTATGATTCTTATAGTTATGTATGTGGAGTGGATAGTTACAACCAATGATGGAAAGGTAGTCACCCAACATATGACTCGTATGACCCATATTCTTCTTATTCTTACAAGGATGGAGATGCGTTTTGGGAGGAGCCTAAGGAAGATTCCTACCTAACCATTCAGGGTAGCGCATTTGAGGATGCCATGCCTGAGTTGTAAGATAACGTGAAAGCTATTAATAATTGGTTGGACCAATTATTTGAACTCCTTCAATTTCGAGCGAGAGAGAATGTTCTGATGGATGAGTATGTAGAACTAGACTCTATAGAAGTTGAGACTGAGGCCCTCGATATAAGTTTTGAACAACAAGACTTGAACATTGGTTGTTAGCAAGGAATAGAGGACAGAGAATTAAGTGAAGTGTTGAGCATTATCGAGGAAATCTCCAACCCTAGTAGTGTGGAGGAGTTACCACACTTCTCGGACATTTTAGAAGAAACCCTACAACTGGAATCAGTCGAAGAAGTGCTCCAATAGAGGTATGTTCAAATGGATGTGAAGAACTTAAAACAAGTTGAGTTTGTGAGCTTAAAATTGATGATCCCTCGGAAGGTGCATTGGATTGGATTTAGTTTTAGTGAGAATTGACTTTAAATGTACATATCGAACCGACCCAAGTCAAGGTGGGTTCGATATGTTCATTTGCCGAAGGAAGCCCTAATCAACCCGATGATGAACAAGCAAAGGGCTAAAGTTTATAGAACTTCACCAAAGTTCCACTTTGGGGGCATGACGTATCTTCAAAGAGCTAGTCTAGTTCAGTTTTGAATAATTAAAGTTATTGAATTGAGGCTCGATTTACTTTTGTTCAGTTTAGGCTTTAAATTGGTGCATGTTAAATTTAGGATATTTTAGGTTTAATTTTTGTCTAGTTAAGAGTTTAGGTTGAAAAATTATGAATTTTGGGGTATATTACAATGATATTGCAATACCCATGAGTCAGTATCACGATATCACAAATAGTTTCGAGGAGAGGCTAGAAATTAGGTGGATATTGCAATACCGATATTTTGATATCACAATATCCCTGGAATTTCAAAAAATAAAATTTGGTCAAACAAGTAGTGGTATCGTCTTATTGATCCCTCGATATCGCAATACCATCAATAGTTTCAAAAGTTAGGGGGTCCAAAAATTGTAAGGCATCACGATACCCACCCTCGATATTGCGATACCCATGTTGAGTCATGGAAAACACCGTGTTTGGCTATTGTGATCCACGCATTTTCACCCTTAAAACCCCCCAAATCCCACAATTCTACAACCAAGTCACCCCAAACATTCATCAATTTTCATTCTCCTTCCCATTTTTCTTTCAAGTTTCTTTCTAACCTTTTCCAACATTTTTTTTATTTGGTGTTATTTTTGTTTGTTTTTCTTTCTTACTTTCAAGTTTCCTTTGTCCTTACTTTAGAACAACATTGCTAAATCAACGCAAGCTGATTTATCTTCGCAGCAACAACGGTTAAAAGTTCAAACTTTTTCTTTTGTTTTTCAAATTTTAGTTGTTGCAAAATTGTTAGTACAATTTTTGGGATAGTTGAGAAGTAGTTATTCAATAGTATCACATTGGTATTGTTGTTGTTAGCTAGTTGCTTAGACTTGGGTTGTATTTTGCTATTGTCTTATTTACTAGGGAAATTGACAAAACCCAGAGACAACAAAAATGGTCTTGATCCTAAGCCACGTTTGCCTTGTTTTCGGGGTTTGACAGTAATAAATTTGCACAAAAATAGGCCGCAAACTTTTATCATACGATTTAGGGATGAATGTTTATCCCTGAACGTGGTTTTGACTCAGTTTCTTCATTTGATGAACAAGTTTGGGATCTTATCCATTTTCACAGATAGGACAATTTTTGTCAATTACCTCATACGCCTGTCCTAATACCCATTGTTTTGGAGTTTTACTCCAATTTAGAAATTTCTCGCCAAGACCGGGTGTATGTCAGGCATGCTAATGTTGACATTTCTGCCTCTGCCATTTGCGATTATTATGCCATCCCATTCTATGAGGAGGATGATCTTTCGTCACTCGATTTAAATCGTTTTACTTATGTAGAAATGGATGTCATTTTGAACTTCCTAATAGAAGGTAGAGGTAAGTGAAAATGAGAAGCATTAACGGAGCACCCCCTCTCTTTTAAATAGGCAATTATGTTTCCCATCGCTAAGCTTTGGATGCAACGAATTTTCCCTGTACTTGACACAAATAATGTTAATTTCTTTCTAGGGGCATTATCATTTTCTATCTTGCAACACAAACAAATTATGGATTTACCAATAAACGAGGCACTACATTGCTAGAGGTAAAAGGGGGATTTATTTCCCGCACCTAGTCACTGATTTTAGTCATAGAGCGGGTGTGGAAATGCAACAAACTCAGCAAAGCCATTGCACTAATTACATGTTCAAACAATTTCAAGTACTGCATCAAAAAAAGATTTGGGAATGGAATTAGAGGTGCAAACATAGGATGGAAATGGCTCCAGCCTCGATAAATAAACTTATGTCAAACAAAGATGACGTAGACACACAGTGATAGTGGAAGCTATTCAAACAGATGCACCACAACACTCGAATGCTCCAAGCAATGAAACCATTCTTGGATCAATTGGCAATGAGCCAAGGGATAGAGGGCTTGTAGTGGCCCGAAGGATCGAGTGAATCATCCTTAATCGGAGCCGACGAGAAAGAAGAAAGAGAAGAGACCGATGAAAAGCAAGCTGATGAGGATGATGAGACCATGGAGGATGATGTTGAGCCATACCATGAAACTTTTAGGAGGTCTTCATGCCCGTACACCCTGTCCTGTCATAGCAGGTTTCATCATCCGAGACCCTAGTGATCGACCAAGACGTCTTATAAGAGGGAGGCCGTTAAAAGCAAGGGGAATGAGTAGTTGGATCGAAGCTGAACTCCAACGATGAAGACTAGTTACATGTTTATGCATTATTCTTATTTTTATTTGTGCGGCATGTAAACTATTTAAACTACTGAACTACTTTTGGATTTGTCTTTCGTGTCTTTTATTTATGTTATTTTGTTATTATTTGCTTTTGTTTCATTTTTGTTTGATTGTTTTTCGATTTTTCGTGCAGCCATTCATCCCAAAAGCTACACAACAATTTCAAGGTTTAATGAAAAGGTGGACGACCTGAGCTAGTCTAACACTCATTCTAGGGACGTAAGATAACCTCCTACCTTTTATTTTGTGCACACATGGGGACAATATGTAGTTTAAGTTTGAGGGGTGCACATAGTTTTAGTTTCTTTGTTTTGCTTTGTCTTGTTTGTGTGTTTATTTTAGTTTTTACATATTTTTTTTTCAAAATTTTTGAAAACATTTCAAATATATTTTTTCTTTTATTTCTTTAATTTTTTTTGTTGATTGCATGGTGATTAAACTTCAAGTGATTGAATTTGATAAATTATGGCATGATATTGTGAATTAAGTTCTTTGGATGTATAAATTTTAATTGATGTTTGATGAATTCTTTGCTTTGTGAATAAATTGTTTAGTTCGATTAATTACATTGTATAATTGGATAGAGGTGGTTGAAAAATTCTTTGTTTTATCCAAATGATCAAGAAGAATGAAAATAGGTGTATACATGCATGTTTTAGAAATTGATATTATATATTGAGATAAGTAGAAACATGTTTTAGTTTTGTATTCATTGAAATGCTAAGAAATGAACTAAGGTATTGTTTGTGTAGCCTAAATCCTAAAGGACCAATCTTAAATGCTAAGAAATTGATATCATGTGCTTGAACCATTTTGAGCTTACCTTTTGTTGAATCCGCACCAACCTAAACCTTAGAACGTCATAAGCCATTGAGTCTTATGTGATCTTAACGTCTCCGTTTATAAATCGAAACTTGTAGAAGCTTATGGTAAATGAATAATTCAATTTTTTTTGTACATAGATACATCATATCTTCATGTCTTATTGTGATGGAATAAGCTATAAAATTTTATTTGCATAAACTACCTCTACTCCTGTTTGCTCTATAACTTTTCGAACTAAAATGATTTGCTCTCAGAACTATGAATTTTCAACGCATCAATAATAAAAAGGACTTGGTACACAGTGCATGCCCATTCAGCAATTGTTAAATAAATTCATTGTTTAAGGGTCGTCTTTTATTGCTTGTTTGATGTTTGCTTGAGGACAAGCAAAGTGTTAAGTGTGGGAGAGTTTCATTTGTCGTAATTAGATGTGTCAAATTAAGCTCCCCGTCATTCTTAATGACCTTGTTCTCTAGAAATTTTAATGTTTTTCCATAGTGTTCGTTTAATTTTTGTTCTTTAGCTTTAATAAGCTCTTCATGCTTTTTATTTTTATTTGTGTCATTTTAAGACCCAAATTGACCAAGGGTGCCATTTGGACCTTAATGAGTGATTGAGTGTTGTAGGAGAATGTTAGTGGCCCAAAGTTGATGGAAACCATGCCACAAGCAGAGGTATCGTGACATTGGAGCTTGGATATTGCAACACTTCTATTGGGTATCGCGATATCCCTTTTGTATGAGGATAAAAAATGACATTAGGGGTAGTCTTTTTCCACCCAAAGTACCAATTAAATAAAATATGAAGAGGGGCATTTTAGGCAATATTTTGGGGTCAAAATCAACTTTAAAAAGCCAAAAATTGGATGAAGAAAAGGAGGCTATAGTTTTAAGGTTAAAAAGCTTTTTAGTTTAGGTTTTCTTTCATCTTTTAGCTTAGTAGTAGAATAGTTTTCTTCTTTATAATTTAGGGTTTATTGTTCATGCACATTTTTTTATTTCCTTAGTATTAATGGTAGTTAGTTAATTTAGTTATCATTGTAGCTAGGGTTTATTTTCATGTTTAGGACATTTACTTTGCTTGTAATGACACTTTCATCTTTGTGTTAATGTATTTAAGTTTTCTTTCTTATTATTTGTTAAAGATCTCATCTTTATTTTTCTTGTTCTTTTATCTCTGTGTTAGTTGCTTTTCATTTAAGTTTATTAAGTTAAAAACCAAATCTTTCATTTTTTTTTTTTTTGTTCAAGATCATGTTAATGGCTTCCATGGTTGTTTCTTGCATGCTTGTTAGCTTTAATATGAAAATGGGTTGCTAAACTCTAGGTGGTTGGTTGATGGAAATGTTGGGTAGTTGATTCTAGGATTTAGAGACTAAATTGTAAAATTAGACTAAATCCATTCATGTTTCACACTCCAAATTCAACACGGATCACATTCAAATTATAACATTCAATGACTTAACATATATCTTGACACCATACCATAATGCATATTCAAACTCACTATCTAAAACCATCCAAATGCAAGTATTATCTAAGATTTAAAACTATCATATTCATATGATATTATACATTTAATAATAGTCAAAACACTCATTATGCACTTAAACATGTCATTTAATCCTTGTTATTCAACACTTCCTTCTTTGCTTATAATATTGCTAACATTAACTTATAAGTATGTAATATTTGACCATTTCAAAATTTAAACTATAATCATAATTTCAAACATCATCACTTAAGTACACATATGTACATAACATTTCCTATATACATGTCACATAATTGAGTTCGAAAACAATTAAAAGTTTGGGGCCAAAATTTTAAAAGGGAATATAAAAGGAATAATTTTTTGGGATGGAGTGGCTCTAACTCGGGTATGCTAGAAGGAGGAGTGGCGTGTTGACCATTAGGCTGCTCCAAATAATATTTACTTTAGTGTGGTTTTCATCTTAGTTTGCTAAAAATATAAAGAAAAAAAATGGGAGAGGAGTGGTTTGAACCTAGGATCTCTAGGGAGTGTAATAACTACTTAATCATTAAGCCTAGGCCATTTCTTAGTTAATTATTTCAATTAAACTCTATATTTTGGGGTGTGACAACTCTCACCTCCTTAAAGAAATTTCATCCTAGAAATTTACCTTGTTCGAACAGATGAAGATATTGTTAACAAATTGCTACTTTTGGTTCTCACATGGCTTCCTCAATGCCATAGTCCCGTCACAGAATCTTAACCAATGGGATCTATTTTCTTCTTAGAACCTTTGCTTCATGATTTAAATTTCACACATCCTCAAAGAACAGGTTTAGTTGCATCTCAATCTCTTCGATCAGAACAATATAGGAAGGGTCGGATCGATATTGTCTCAACATGGAGACATGAAAAACATTATGAATTCAATCCAATTCAAGACGTAATTCTAGTTGGTATGCCATTGGACCAACTCTTTTAAGAATTCAGTAAGGTCCTATGAACCTCAGATTTAACTTACCCTTTCGACAAAAGCTTAACACTTTCCTCCATGGGGATACTTTTAGGAAGACTTGATCATTGGCACCATACTCAATGTCATTCCTCTTTAAATATGTGTATGAATTTTGTCTATCCAAAGTCGTTTTCAACCTATTTTGTATTAGTCTGATTTTCCCCTCATACTCTTACACTAACTTGAGACCCAAAATTTCCTTTCACCTAGCCAAAACAAAGGTGTTCGACATTTACAGCCGTACAAGGCCTCATAAAGTGCCATTTGGATACTCGATTGGAAACTACTATTGTAAAAAAATTAGGCTAAAGAAAAATGTTCTTCCCATCTACCCTGGAGTTCGATAATGCAACCCATTAACATATCTTCCAATATTTATATAACCCATTTAGACTATCTGTTAGTCTGTGGATGGAAGGCAGTGCTAAAGTCCAAACAAATAGTTAGTGACTCTTACAATTTCTTCTAGAATTAAGATGTAAAACGAGGATCCCGATCTGAAATGATTGATATGGGTACCCCATGCAACCTTACAATCTCCAACTTTAAGGAATAGTCCATGCGGATAGGTAAGAAATGAGCTAACTTGGTTAATCAGTCTACTATCACCCAGATTGAATCTTTCTTAGTGGGTTTTAAAGGTAACCCAATAACAAAGTCCATTGTCAATTTTTCCCACTTTCGCTCAAGAATCTTGATTGGCCACAACAACCCAAAAGGAAACTGGTATTCTGCTTTCACTTGCTAGCACGTTAAGCACTTAGCTATCACTTCTATTACATCACATTTTAGCCCAGGCCACTAGTAAAGTTCTCTCAAGTCTCGATACATCGTATTTCCTCTAGGATGCATAGCATAAGGACTACTATACGCTTCTCGATGAATAGACTATCTTAATTCTTTATCATTTGGCATACAATACCTCTATCAGAAACATAGGATACTATCGATGTTGAACCCAAAATCTTCGGTCTTGCTCTTCTTAACTTATTTAATCTAAGGTAACAAGGACAATTCTAGGGGTTGTTTATCTCTAATTTTGCTAACCAAGATGGGTTTCACTTGTAGTTCGACTAACAAGCTTCCATCATCAACTAGACTTAACCTAGCAAACATTGCTTTTAGGTCAGTCATTTCCTTCCTACTTAAGGCATCTGCCACAACAGTAGCATTTCTGGGATGATATCCAATTACATAGTCATATACTTTTAACAATTCTATCCATCTCTGTTGTCTCAAGTTCAACTCTTTTTTGCTACTTGTGTAGATGTAGCAGTTCTCACCATACAAGTAGTGTCTCCAAAGTTTTAAAGCAAACACCATGGCTCTCGATTCCAAGTCATAAGTCGAATTGTTGCACTCATGTTGCTTCAAATGCCTCGATGCATAAGCAACTACTCTCCTGCCTTATATTAACATACAACCAAGGCTCGCATAAAACACATCACTATACACCACGTACTCTTTTCCCGACTCGGGCTGAATTAATATAGGAGCTTGGGTTAACACAACCTTTAGCTTTTCAAAGCCAGATTGTTGCTCATCCATCCATTTAAATGGAGCATTCTTTCTCAACAACTTGGTTAAAATAGTAGCAATCAAAGAGAACACTTCAACAAACCTATGATAGTATCCATTTAAACCAAAGAAACTTCATATTTTCAAAAACATTTTTAGGTTGTTTCTATTCTATGATAACTTCTACCTTTTTCGGATCTAATCAAATACCCTCTGCAGATACCATATAGCCTAGAAATGTGACCTCCTTAAGCCAGAATTTGCATTTCCTTGGTTTGGCATAAAGTTTCTTTTCCCGAAGGATTTGTAGGATTTTTCTAGGTGCTCATCATGCTCAATTTTAGTTTTTGAGTATACTAAGATGTCATCGATGAACACAACGACAAACTAATTAAGGAAGGGTTGGAACACATGATTCATTAGGTCTATGAAAGTGGTCGAAGCATTGGTTAAACCTAAAGGAATCATAAGAAACTTGTAATGACCATACCAAGTCCTAAATGTGATTTTAGGCACATTCGTCTCCTTAAATTTTAGTTGATAGTACCCCGATCTTAGATCTATTTAGGAAAGCATAGTTGCACCTCTAAATTGGTTGAATAGATTGTCGATTCTAGGAAAGAGTTATTTATTCTTAATGGTTAGCTTATTTAACTGTCGATAATCTACACATAGTTTTAGGGAACCATCTTTCTTGACAAATAGGACCAGAGCTCCCTAATGGGAAACACTAAGTCTAATTAACCCACAATCCAAGAGCTCCTAAATTTGGATTTTTAATTCTTGTAGCTCCTCAGGTGTCATGCAGTAGGGAGCAATAGACACTAGAGTAGTTTTTGGTAGCAGTTCGGTTCAGAATTTTACCTCACAATTTGGAGGGAACCTTGACAACTCCTTGGGAAACACATCTAGGAATTCCCTAACAATTAGAATCCTGTCTATGGAAAAACCATTTGCATTCATATCTAACACGTAAGTTAGATAAGCCTCACAACATTTTTGGACTAACTTTTCAGGTACCATAGCAAAGATCACATTTGACAAATAATTACGTCGTTCACCAACCACAATAATCTCGCTACCCTTGGCGTTTTCAAGGTTACCCTTTTAGATGCATAATATAAGCTAGCATGATGTTCAACTAACAAATCCATTCCCAGAATTAGGTCAAACTCACTAAAAAGTGACTCCATAAGGTCGACCGGAAACACTACCCTTTGCACTTCCGATGGACATCTCCTATAAAGTTTATTTACCATAAAAAAGTGTACTAATAGGCTTACTACAGTAACATCAGTAGAGATTTTCTCTACCCCAATACCTAGTTTACTAATCATATTATAAGATACATAAAAGTAGGTAGATCATATATCTATCAAGGTAAGGTACGACACAAAGTGGATGGTGAAAGTACTTGTTATGACATCGGATGCATCCCTATCCTCACGTCCTCTAACGTTGTAAATGAGGGCAAGCTGTCTAGCCTTAGTTTGGTTCGCACTCGTTGCAACAGTGTTTTTAGCTCTATTCTGACCTCGGCCCCTCAAAGGTAACTTACCTATTCGTTGATTTTGGGCTGGAACTTGTGTCAATTCAGTCCGTCGAGGACAATCCTTTACCAAGTGCTATGTTGACCCATACTTTAGACAAGCACCTAATTTCCTCCAACATTCACCCGAGTGGTGCTTGTTACAATAAGTACATTTACGAACCCTATCCCCAAAATTAGCCACAGAAACCTCTTGTTGCAGTTTACCCTCTCTAGCCCACTTCGGAGGACGGGAATTCGAACCAGCAAAACTAGAACCTCTTTTAACCGGAGCCTTAATCTTCTCCTATTTTTCGCGTTCTGTAAGTTTAATCTCTTCCATGATTTTAGTTTTCTCTACTAGGCTCTTAAACACCTATTCTTGGTGTAGAGCATATTGAATCCTGAGGTTGGAACGCAACCTATTTTTGAACCTCACACATTTTTACTATTCCGTGGTGACCATACCTTAGGCATTGCAATGTCTACCTTGAGTGTTCATATTACTTGTTGAAGTCTAAAGTTTAAAGTATATCTACAGTTTTCACACAAAGATTTCAAGCGTTATCTATCTAAATGTTCATGGTCTAAGGTCTATAATTTTCAATAATAACAGTAACTAGGTTAGGATCAAAATTAGAGTCCCGGATTTAATTTCTTAAAAAAAATCAATTATTCAAAAGTTAGTGGCACAATTTTTCCAAAAATACCCTTTTTATGCATGCAAACTCACTTAAATTTCACAGTCTGAGTTTAAAAATCCTAACTCTGATACCACCAAATGTAACCTCCCCAACCTGGCCTAGACGTTAGACCCAAATTTAGAAGATTACATTGGCCACCGAAATGGCCCAATAAGGTAGCGGAGTTTATAGAATAGTCATTCTAAAAAAATTATCTTTAGAGGAAACTTAATTTATTTTCAAACAAAGTTAGTGTTTTACCTCCCTTGCAAAATAATACAGTTAATCGAAACCGGTTGTTTTACAAATTATCTACTCATTTAAAAACTCATTTTAACAATGTAGTGAAAAAGTGATAATAACGAAGTTTTAATGAAAACCATGTTTCATGCATGATAACATAAAATGAAAACTCATGTTTTAATAGCCTAAAAATACTATGCATGCCCTAAATAAACCCGGAACTAAGTCCTGATTCATAGTTTAAATATGGCGTTACAGTTCTCAAATAATAGGAATTATAAATAATAATAGTTGAAATAAATATTTATATATCTTTAATCCGAGTCCAGTCCTCCGATTTGATGATTTCGCTTCCTAACGTGGTAGGTTATCTGTAAAGATGTAAATTAAAAGGGAGTGATCTATGAAGCCCAGTGTGAGTTCGATCACAAGCAAATCGAAACAAAAAAGTAGGCAAAGCACATGGGTTAACAATTTTGAGAATAATCACAATCATAAAGCACTTCAAGTTAACAAATTTTCATATCATTACTTCACTGCTCTATCTCAATAATCATAGATTTATATGCAAGTACTAATGAATGACAATGCAATTTCAATTTATCAGAAAAGGGTCCTATTCAACTCCATTACACATCTCACTTATGAGTTCCCCAGAACTCATCTACCATATCACTCCAGGTTGTGGATGAACCATCACTGATTTGTAGATAACCTACCACTTGTTGTGGATACACAACATAATTGCAAATAAAAGTTGTCACCGAGTTTGTAAAAATCTGTGGGTAAACCACCAATATTTTTAGATAAAAACATTTACAAACAAGTGTGATTTTGATCACAAAAAAACCGAAACAAAATAGTAGACAAAGCACATGGGTTAACAATTTTGAGAATAATCACAATCATAAAGCATTAACAGTTTTTCATATCATTATTTCACTACACTATCTTAGAAATCATAGTTATTATATGTACATGCTAATGAATGGCAATGCAATTTCAATTTATTAGAAAAGGGTCCTATCCAACTCTACTACACATCTCACTTTTGAGTTCCCTAAAACTCATCTACTATATCACTCCGGGTTGTGGATGAACCACCGTTTATTTGCAAATAACCTACCACTTGTTATGGGTACACAACATAATTGCAGATAAAAGCGGTCACTAGGTTTGTAAAAAATATGTTCAGCAGCAAAGATGTAAACCTTGGTGTAAAAGAGAGGAAAGAAAAGAAAAGAGAGAAAAAGAGGGAAAAATAAGAAAATCCTATTTAGTTTTGAAGAGAAATCAAAATCCTAGTTCTATTGAGGAAAGTTGGATTAAATATCTAGGGTTTGGAAACCCTAGGAGGGCAAGGGCAGTTTTCTCAAAATTTTGGCTGAAATTTTTTAAGGGAAAATAAAAGGAACAATTTTGGAGGATGGAGTAGCTTGAATTCGGATATGCTAGAAGAAGTGGCATGTTGACCATTAGGTTGTTGCCCATTTATTATTTAGTTTCTACTTCAAATAATATTTATTTTTGTGTGGTTTTCATCTTAGTTTACTGAAAATAAAAATAAAAAAAAAATGAGAGAGGAGTGGTTTGAACCTAGGATCTCTAGGGATTGTACTAACTAATTAACAATTAAGTTTAGGTCATTTCCTGGTTAATTATTTCAGCTAACCCCTTATATTTTGGGGCATGACATTAGAGGGCAATCCTTGCTTGTTGGGGTCTTGAAGTTTGCATGACTTGTCTTAATGCACACAAGTTGATGTGAGCATAATGCTCAGGTGTTTGGGCGTGCTCCCTCGTCTGTTGATGCTATTGTTTTGAGAATTAAGAGTATGGTTCAAATTTGTATGAGAGGGAAGCTGTTTAATAAAGTTGATTTAGTTAACATTTTAATCAGTTCTAATTGGGGTTTCGCCTGTTTTTTTTTTTTGGTTTGTTCCGGTTGCTTCTTTCGTATTGTTTTGACAATTTGATTTGTTATTGTTGACAGTTTTGTTGTAATGTTGTTTGACTGTAGCAGTGGACTGCTTGTATAAATGAAATTCAATTGTCCCAAAAAATAATTTTATCTTA
>CM025256.1:18760760-18771055 GCA_013677275.1 Gossypium schwendimanii
TTTCATAATTTATTCAACCTCTAACTCAATTTCCACTATTTTAGATGATTTTTCAAAGTTAGACTACTGTAGCTGTCCAAAACTATTTTAATGCAGAATATTGATTTCCAAGATTATAACACCCTTATTTCCTTTCTCTATAATTTTTTGCATCATTTTCTCTTATTTCTCTTATTTCTCGACAACAAGCAATTTTGAATTTTTGCTGAATCCTATTTTTTACATTTCGGGTATACACCTGTATCGTTTTTGATGCTTACGCAATCCCGAGATCACCAAAAACCTTCTAACTTTGCATAATTCCACTACTCAACACGAGGGAGATAGCAACAGAAATGATTCGCTACTGTAAAAATAACCATTCCTCATTAATGAAGAGTTCAACAAAGTTAAGTACGAATTCAAAGCCAAAACCACTCGCCCAAACAACACAAGAAATGCATACCCTATACGCTTACCAAACGATCACCACTTCGAGTCAAATCGATGAATGTTAATTCCAACCTCATGATCGACTCCTAAACAGTCAACAAAACACCCCTTAATCCCTTATCCAGAGTAACATTCGAGTTTAGTAAAATGGAAACTTACCGTATAACACAATTGCACGCTTGCACAAAGGGGAAAAGATGAAGAAAGACAACGAAAGTGGAAGGGGAATTCAAAGGAAATTCAGCAGCAGGTATTTATTATTTAGAAAAAAGAGGAAAACTAAAAATCGAAAGTGGGGGAGAAGAGAGAAAATGTCAGAAAGGTGGAAAGGAGTCCAAAATTAAAAAAAAAACTAAATAAAATAATAATGCCTAAAAATCTGGTAACTCATCTCCTTAATTCTCTCCCTAACCTCTCATAGCAACTCTACTACTCAAAATTTCAATTTGACTAGGACTCCACCACACCACACGACCAAGCAACAAAAAATAATTCCCTTGCTTGTGTAGGGACTTGAACTCCAGACTCCCACCTGCTAACACACACCTTAGCCACCAAACTAGCAGGCCCATTCTAATATATTTTTACCAACTTTTAACTACAAGCCTACTGACCAAAGATAATGCTTTATTCATAGAAATACCAAAATTTGTCCAAGTCAAGGCTTGAACTTGGGACCTCATACATACACTCAGAACACTTAACCATTGAAGTAGACAGATATTTGTGTCATATTTTCACAACAACGAAATTAGAAAATTTGGCACGTTACAATTCTACCCCCTAAAAGAAAATTTTGTCCTCGAAATTTACCTGATCAGAATAGGTGAGGATACTACTGACGCATCACATCCTCAGGCTCCCACGTAGCCTTCTTAGTGCTATGATTACGCCACAGAACCTTCACTAAAGGAATAGACTTTTTTCGAAGGACCTTTACATCACGCTCCGAAATCTGAACTGGCTCCTCCTCGAAGGTCAAGTCTGGCCTAACCTCAATCTCCTCAATAGAAACAACATGCATGGAATCAGAGTGGTAGCGCCTCAACATTGAGACGTGAAATACATCATGAATGCAGTCTAACTTCGAAGGTAACTCCAATTGATAAGCGATAGGTTCTACACGTTTCAGAATGAGGTAAGGTCCAATAAAACGATGGCTCAGCTTGCCCTTGCGACCGAACCTCAGAACCTTTTGCCATGGCGAGACCTTGAGAAAAACTAAGTCCCCTACAGAATACTCGATCTCATGCCTCTTCAAATTTGCATAAGATTTTTGCCTGTCAGAAGCAACTTTCAAACGATCCCGAATCAATCTAACCTTATCCTCCATCTTAGAGACCAACTCAGGACCTAGAACACGTCGCTCGCCCAACTCAGTCCAACATAAAGGAGTGTGACACTTACGACCGTATAGTGTCTCGTAAGGTGCCATCTAGATGCTAGACTGAAAGCTATTATTGTAGGCAAACTCCGCTAGCGATAAGTACTCCTCTCAACTACCTCAGAAATCAATAACACAGCTCCTCAACATGTCCTCTAGTATCTGAATCACCCTCTCTGATTGACCATCTGTCTGAGGATAAAAAGCAGTACTGAAGTCTAATCTTGAACCCAGAGCCTTATGAAGCTTCTTCTAGAATCTAGATGTGAAACGAGGATCCTTATCAGAAATGGTTGAGACAGGTACCCGGTGCAGTCTCACTGTTTCTGATATGTAGAGCTTAGCTAATTTTTGAAGAGAAAAATCTGTCCTTATTGGGATGAAGTGAGCATACTTGGTCAGTGATCCACGATGACCCAGACAGAATTCTTCTTAGTGGGTGTTAGAGGCAACCAACTAACATAGTCTATCGTTACTCGCTCCTATTTCCATAACGGTATCTTAACCGGCTGCAGCAAACCTAAAAGTAATTGATATTCAGCCTTAACCTGCTGACAAGTCAAACAGCAAGCAACAAAGTCAGTAACCTCATGCTTAACCCCTGGCCACCAGTACCATTCTCAAAGATCTCGATACATCTTGTTCCCGCCGGGATGCATAGCATAAGGACTACCATGCACCTCTCTTAGAATCGACTGCCTTAAATCCTCATCATTCAGTACACAAATCCGACTGTGAAAACAAAGTACCCTATCACTGTTTATCCCAAAGTCAGTAGTACAACCATTCTCAACCTAACGAAAACGGAACCTGAGAGACTTATCCCCTAACTTTTTACCTTGAATTTATTCAATCCATGTCGGTTTGACTTGAAGTTTTGCGAACAGACTTCCATCGTCGAATACGCTAAGTCGAGTGAACATCGCTCTCAGATCAGTCATAGCCCTACGACTCAACGCATCAACCACCACATTGGCCTTGCCAGGATGGTACTCAATGGTACAGTCGTAATCCTTGAGCAGTTCAACCCATCTTCGCTACCTTAGATTCAGCTCCTTCTGAGTAAGGAGATACTTGAGGCTTTTTGATCAATGTAGATGATACACTTCTCACAATACAGATAATGCCTCTAGATTTTTAATGCAAAGACTATGGCGAACAACTCCAAATCGTGCGTCGGATAGTTCACCTCGTGTGTCTTAAGTTAAGGAGACGCATATGCAACCACCTTATCATCCTGCATCAACACACATCTCAAACTGACATGTGATGCATCACTATAAAACGTGGACTCCTTTCCAAGTTCAAGCTGTACCAAAAAAGGAGCCTCAGTTAGTACAGTTTTAAGCTTCTCAAAGCTCTCTTGTTGCGCATTAGTCCAGTCAAACGGTACACCTTTACATAGCAGCTTAGTCAAGGGTGCTGCGATAAGTGAAAATCCTTCCACAAACCATCGGTAATAACCTACCAGCCCCAAAAAGCTACGGATCTTAGACACATTCTTAGGCTGCTTCCAATCCAATACAACCTCAATTTTTTAAGGATCGACTTGAATCCCCTCAGCAGACACCACATGACCTAGAAATGTTACTTCATGTAACTAGAACTCGCAGGCCCATTTTGATATATTTTTACCAACTTTTAACTATAAGCCTACTGACCAGAGATAAGGCTTTATTCAAAAAAATACCAAAATTTGCCCAAGTCAAGGCTTGAACTTGGGACCTCATACACATACCCAGGACACTTAACAACTGAAGCAGACATATATTTGTGTCATATTTTCACAATAACGAAATTAGAAATTTTAGGGCGTTACAACCATAGGTAGATTCCATCTGCGGCATTTTTGCTGTGCATTTACAAGTGTTGATTTGTTTTGAGCATGCCATATTGTAATGCATGGGGTGGGATGTTATGAATGGAGGAAGTATTGATGATTTATTTGCATTATTTTGTTGTGTTCTCAAAACCATAAGCAGATTCCATCTGCGACAGTCTTGCTATGTACCCACAACCATAGGTAGATTTCATCTGCGGTATTTTTGCTGTGCATTCACAACCCAGTGGCAGCTATTACCTGTAAACATGTTGTGCATCCACAGCCAATGACAAATTTTACCTGTATTATTTTGTTGTGATCCATAGCCATAAGTAAATTCCATCAGCGTGTTTTGTTGTGTGCCCATAGCCATTAACAATTAATCTACAAACCATGGATGATTAAACCACAATTTGATTTTTTAGTGGTTGGAGTTTAGGGGAACCCCCATTGTGGTGTGTAGTGGCGGGGTAGGATATTTTATGTTAAAATCGAAACTATATGGCATCAACAAAAGCATGTGCATACAAAACTGGAATTTCGGACATGTCATTTATATATATATGTATATTGTTGAATGATTTGAAACATTGATATTTTGATAATTCCACTGTAAGTTATTTATGTGCGACATATTTTCGTATGCTTAACCACTTGCACTGATTATCTTGTGATTCAACTCACATTGAGCGTTATAGCTCACTCCCCTGTTTATTTCCATCTTTACAAATAACCCACCAGGTTAAGATGCGGACGCGACATCCAGAGGGTCTCGACTTGGATTTTAGTTAATAAAATATTTTAGAATTGTTATTTGAGTTTTTTTAATTATTTAGAGATTGTATTATTTTATTTTGAACTGTGACATGAGACTTAAGATTTGTTCTCTTTTAGCATGCATGCCATTTAATTTGAATTTAACATAATGAAATATGAATATTAATGGGTTGTGTATGAACTTTGGTTTTTATTAAAAATACAAACAATTATCACTTTTTTGCTGCTAAAGTATAGTTAAGAATATTGAGTAGTAAATATACTAGTAATTAACTAACTTTTATTCCAAAGATAAACAAATGTTTTAAAATGATCGTCTTCAAAACTCTGATAGTTTACCGGGACATTTCAGTGACCAATGTAATCTTTCAAATTCAAGTCTAATGTTTAGGATGGGTTGGGGAGGTTACATAATCTTTGACGTGGATGTAATAAGTGGCTACATAATAATTTTAAAAGGGATGGTCATATTAATTCTTCTCACCATCAAAAGTGAATAATGAAGATAAATAAGAGAAGAACAAGAATTCCTAAGAAAACCCCTATAAGGAGTTAAGATAACTTATGTTATCGATGTGATATGAAAGGTCATTGATTGCATACTTGTTGTACGCTTAAACATTAAGTATGAGTTGCATCCTTTTTGTAGATTGTGATATTAATTATTTAATTATTGAATTTTTTCTAGTTTAATTCTTTTTTCCACTAGAAGCGAAAATATAGAGATAATTAATATAACAACAAGAGTTATCAAAGGAGAGAGGCAATTTATGAAAGTCATTGGTTATGTACTTATCGTACACTTGAAAATTTTATTATTGAATTAATATTACTTAAAAGGAAAGAAACATATGTCCTGTAGATAATACAACAATGCATACTATCTTTAGGTATAAGAAGCATTTTTCTTGTTTGTTAATGAACAAACCCATTTTTGGTGGTATAAAATTAATTTAAGGCTTCAAAATAGCTAATATATTGTTACCCTATGTTCAATGTGACAATGAATTATGTTAATATTTCATAGTACAAAATTAATTCAAAGCTTCAAAAAAGCTAATACATTACTACCAGTATGCTCTAATCAATCTCAAAGAAATTGTTATATTTTAAAAAGATATTTGTTGTGATGAATATTATATTGAGACGATGGATGGGGAAAAGATGGATTTCTATATATTAAATTTATTAGATTTTGGTAAGAATTCTATTGAAAAAATATCATTTTTTTCCTTCTAGTCGGTACTATGATATATTAATATGTTTAAATTACATGAGATGATAAACCAAAAGTTTACATTAGTATCACTGAATCATGTGCATAGTAAACCAGAAGTTTGTTAGTCCAAATATACTAATTAGTTGGCATGACTGGTTAGACTATCCCGATCAATAATGATGTGACATGATTAAATTTTATATGAATATTTATTAAAGAACTTGAAGATTTTTTATTTATTAAGTGTTGCTTGTTTTCAAAGAAGATTTATTAAACCTTACTACCAAAAGTTGAGATTAGATCTCTTGCAATTCTAAAAGAAATATAGGTCCATTTTATCCAACAATTGGATATTTTGATATTATTATAGTAGATGCATATACAAGATAATCACATGTAAGTTATCAAATCACAACTTATAGTTTGCGAGATTACTCGTTAAATGATTTGTTTAAGAACAAAACTTTGAGATTTTACAATCGAGACAACAATTCCTGCTAATGTTGATGAGTTTATTTCTCAGGTTTTAAATGATTATTGTATGCTAGATTGTCAGTGCAAATAACTATCACAAAGATTGTTACCTATAAGTATAAACTGGTTTAGTAGAATTAATGAGTAAATGCCTTCAGTTAGTAGCTAAACCATTGCTTTTGAGAACAAAACTTTTTGTATATGTACAATGATATTATATTTTATGTGAATTGGTACTTGTACGCATCATTTCAATAAGTTTTGATAAATACTCCCCATTCGAATTGGCATTTGGTTAGGAGCTAAATACAACCCATTTTAGAATTTTTGAATGTGCAATATATGTTTAAGTTGCTCCACCACAATGTACAAAATGTGTATTCAAAGAAAGTTGAGAATATATATTAATTATGAACCTCCTTGTATTATTAGATGTTTTGAACAAATTGGAGATTCAATTATGACATGATTTGTATTTTGATTTGATAGTTTTCACAACATTAGGAGAAGAAAAATAATAGCTAGATGAAATATATACTTGGATGAATTATCATTATCTAGATCCTCGTAGAAAGTAATTTGAACTAGACGTTTAAAACATAATTACTTTATTGTAAGTTAACTACCAAATGTATTTATTGACCTAATAATAATAACCAAGTCTTATATACCAACTAATGTGTCAAAGTCCTAGTCGGACAATCTGTTGTAGTAAATGAAATTAATGCATGCTTAAAGCATGGTAGATCAATTGGTTCCAAAGATAAAATTTATCATAAAAGAAAATAATGAATCAAGATGGTCATATAGTGGAGGTGGATGTTCTTGAAGAGACCCAAGACATAAATAATTATTAAAATTTCAGAAGAGATTTAATTATTTGAAATTGAAGATTGAAATAGTGAAAATAAAGAGATCTTGATAAGTTACGTCAATACGAGAAAATATGGAACTGTGAAAAATAGAAGTTGTCGAAAATGATTTAGCACACAATAATATTGTTGAGATAATGAAAGAAAAGGAGAATCTTGAATAAAATTGGAAAATAGACATGGCATAGATCGGCGAAAATGAAAAGACACAATTCAAGTAAAAATTAAATTTGGGAAGTTTTGTACCAACAGTCCCAACATCTAAAGGAATAAAGCTAGTGGGATACAAATGAATAAGTTTTGTGAAAATGAAATAAGAAAAATGAAGCTTTTTGCTAAGTCCTAGTATTGATCATGAGAAGATATAATATTCTTTTGTGGTGGATGCAATAACTTTTAGATATCATATTAGCCTAACAGTTTATGAAAGATTTGACATGCATCTAATGTTTGTTGTTATAGCCTTTATATGAATCACTGTAAAAATAGAATGTCGATAATGGCAAGAAAAGAGAGAAAAATAGAACACACAAATTTTACGTAGAAACCCTTCCGGGAAAAATCTTGGGCAGAGGAGAAGAAAATTCACTATGTCAAATTCGAATGAGTAGAAAGAGTATAGACCGTGTCTATTTATAGGTTTAGAAAACCTTATTCTAATTAAAATCTAATAGAAGTAATGCAGTAAGGTTAAAACACCTTATTCAAATCAATATTAAACAGAAGAAGTAAACCTCGGGCTTCGCCCTCGTGGATCCCCCTATCTTGCCACTTGTATTTTATTTTAATAAGAACTTGGGTCACAACTCTAACAATCACTATATAGTGAAGTTTATATTAAAATTCCTGAAGGATTTAGAATGCTACAAGTATATACAAATTCTTGAGAAATTATTCAATATATGAATTGAATTGAATTGATTTGAACATTTTTATTTTTATAGAAGTATTGTGATAAGAATTTGTTATGATTATTGTTAGAATTCTTGTAGAGATCAAAATATATTAGTAACGATCCAAAAGTCAGTGGTATCGAAAAGTGTAGTTTTGGAACCCCATTTTCGTAAACCGAAACCATAAATATTTTTATTTAATATTTATGATGTTATATTAGAAGTGAATTAAATTTCGGACAAGTAATTTTGTCAAAATAAGGCTTAATTAGGGTATGGAGACTAAATCGTAAAAGTGTCAAAAGTTGAATTAGAAGTGAATATTTATGTATAATTTAATTAATGAACTTATGAAGCAATTAAACCAATGTCTTAATAAGGGTGAACGATTGTGTGGGGTTTAATATATAGAAAAATGTGATAAAATTTTTTAGTTAAAATAAAGTCAATGAATAAAATAAGTTAATAATATAGTTAGTGGACATTAATTAGAAACAAAAACATTCTCTGCAAAGTCGAAACCAAAGAAAGAAAGGAGAAGGATGGATAGCTTGGGGTTTTCTAGTTTCACTTCCAAAATTGCTAATGTTCACTCGAATTCCTTAAGAAGGAAGAAAAGGATAGAGTCATCGGCGAAGAGTTCAGAGTTTACGATTTGTATTTCTATAACCTGAACCTTTTTAATTATTGCATTTATGAACTACATTGCATGGTAATAATATAAGGTAAGCTGGAGATGATAGAATGAGCTGAATTGAATTGATTGAATTAGTTGTTTTTGATAAGGAATAAATTGAATAGTTTCAAAAATATAATATATGGTTATAATTACGGAATTGAAATCAAATTGTGATGATTTATGTTGTCACATATGTGAGTTGATGATTGGTTGATGAAATTGTGTTGTGGAATTGAGAAATTGATTATTATAAATCGAAACAAGGATGAGTAGTAGATATTGGATTATAGATTCAGAAATGTAAATTTTGACTATAAATTCAATATACATATATATATTGACATGTAGTTGGTCATATTAATTTGCATTTGAACTTTCAGTTGTTAATTCATGCATTACAAAATTTATATTATGTTTTAAAGTTTGGATATAGAAATACCCTTGAGTTTATATTCAGTGTACCGTTTTGTTTTCCATGCGCAAGCTAGGTATTTTTTGATTCGATCGTCAACCTCAACATCCGATGAAAATCTCGGACTCAAGTGTTGGTGATGTTTTATTTTTGGTCAAGGGATGTACCTAAGATGTCCTTTGATTATATAATGTTTTGTTTTGGATTCTTGTTGGCATTTGAGAGTAATTTTTATAAATATGTATGGAAGTGTTGGGAATGGTCATGTTAGCGTTATCTTGATGAAGCAATTTGGCATATATGCTTAATGGTCTAATTGGTGAGTATATATTATGCTAAGGGATATGTTTGGTTAGGATATGGTGTGAAAGATATGGATGGTATGCTTGTTTTGAACTCGTAATAGTTGGTAAGTTTTGGTGCATGTTATTGTGGTTAAAACTAAGTTATTTTAATATGTTTTAAAGGGTAAATGATGTATGCTTGGTTGAATAAGTTGAGGTGACCTTGAAGGCATATTGGAATGGTTTGAATTTGGTATCTTGTTTGATCATGAGTTGTTGGATTGAGGTGCCAAATATGAAATATTAGTTAGGCACTTAGGTTGATTGATATAAGTGTTGCTTTTGGTGTTATATTGTCTCATTTGAATTGATTGAAACTTGGTATGAAGTGTTGCTTGTGGTATAAGTGATTAGGGTTAAAAATCTTGCTTTGGAAGGTATCTATAGGTTGACACAGCCTGACGGTTGTGTGCCACACACAAGCATGTGGCACGATTGTGTGATCTGCACATTTAGGATGATTTTGGTGCATATGGCCACAGTCTAGTACACGACCTGACGACATGGCCGTGTGTCCTATCCCACATGAAATCACTCCCTTCACACGATCAGGGGACACAAGCGTGTGACCCCTGTTTGTAAAAAAATTCTATCTTTTTGTTTTTGTTTTTATTTGATCCCTAATTGATACTAGGTTGGTTTTAATCTTTCTAAGCTCGATATAAATCCGAAATTGATTGAATTGCATGCTGTATTGATCATATACATGAATAAATTGATAGTGAATTGGTAATTGGACTACGAAATGTAATCAAATATTTTGTAATTTCTTGTAGCTCCTTATAGCTCGGGTTTGACGACCGGACCGAGTATTGGGTGTTATATTCATAAGTCTTCCTCACTCATGACCTCTAGAAGAATGATAACATAAACATTTAGCAAATTTATTTAAATGATCATTAGAAAAGCTAATGTTTAAAATTGAATATATAAAATATGAGATATAATGTAATATTGTCATGAAAGGGAATAAATATGCTATATATA
>CM025256.1:18811198-18825351 GCA_013677275.1 Gossypium schwendimanii
TCATTAAAAATCACTTAACAAAAGTTGTTTAATTAACAACAAGGATTCATTTTCTTCCATTAAACTTCAGGAAAAACTAAAATATTCTCATGTAAAACCCCTATACCTTCAACCATATTGCAAATTAGTCCTCTATTTAGCTAGATTAAGCTACAACGATCCCGAAAACATAAAAATTAACAAAAATAGGATAAGATAACACTTACATGCAAGGGACTTTCTTTGAAAAAATTTTAAGCTTTTCCAATGGTTTTTCTTGTTGTAAAATCGGTTCATGCATGTGGGAAGATGATGGCCGTTTTGTTTTATTTTATTTTTATCATTAATTGGCTAATTACTAAATTACCCTTACCTAACTTTAAAATTTTCATAATTACCAAGCCATGCACATCCACTATCACCTTTAATGGTCCAATTGCCATATAAGGACCTCCACTTTAAATTTATATAGCTATTTAACACCTTTAGCTAATAGAACACAACTTTTTCACTTTATGCAATTTAGTCTTTTTTATCAAATTGAGCATGTAAACAGTAAAATTTCTTAACGAAATTTTTATACTATAATACTATCATGTTGTAGATCAGAAAATAATATTAAAATAAATTTTTTAACTTTAGATTTGTGGGCTCAAAACCACTATTCCGATTTCACTAAAAACTGGTTGTTACAACTTTCCCCCCTTAGGAATTTTTGTCCCCAAAAATCTTACCAGAAAATAGGTTAGGGTATTGTTTTCTCATATTTTCCTCAGGTTCCCAAGTAGCCTCAACCCAGTGACGTTGCCAAAGAACCTTTAATAAAGCTATAATTTTGTTTCTTAATTCTTTGATCTCTCATGTAAAAATTCTAATCGGTTCTTCGTTATACGACATGTCAGGCTGAATCTCAACCTCTATCGAAGAAATTATATGTGAAGGGTCCAATCGGTGCTGTTGTAACATAGATATATGAAATACATTATGAATCTTCTAAATTTCTGATGGTAAATCAAGTCGATATGCCACTGGTCTTATTCTCTCAATATTCTCGTACGATTCGATACATCGCAGACTTAACTTTTCTTTGTGACCAAAACGGAGAATATACTTTCAAAAACACTTTGTCGCGAATTGAAAACTATTATTATACGCGAATTCAACCAACGGTAAAAAATTTTTCCAATTACCATCGAACTTTAAAATAGAGCATCGAAGCATATCTTCGAGAATCTGAATCACTCTCTCAAACTGACCATCGGTTTGAGGATGAAATGCGGTGCTAAAATGCAACCGCGTACCCAAAGATTCTTGTAGCTTCTTCAAAAATCGTGATATAAATCGTGGATCCCTATCCAAAATAATAGAGACTGACACTCTATCTAATCTAACGATTTTGGAAATATAAATCTCAGCCAAACTATCAGGTGAGAAGTCTGTACGCACCAGAATAAAATGTGTGGACTTTGGAAAAAAATAGACAATGACCCAGATAGCACCTTTCTTTTTTGGAGATAAAGGTAATCCCGATACAAAATCTATCGTAACTCTATCCTATTCCCACTATGGTATTATCACTGGCTGTAATAATTCTGATGGCACTTGATGTTCGACTTTGACCTGTTGACAAATCAAAAATTTGGACACAAAGTCAGAAATGTCGTGTTTCATACTGGACCACCAGTACATCTGTGTCAAATCACTGTACATTTTGTTACTCCCAGGATAAACTGATAAGCTGCCACTATGAGCTTCGTGTAGAATTTTTTGAATAAGTTCTATATTTTTTGGCACACAAACTCTACGTCGGAACAACAAACAATCATCGGATCCAATCTGAAACTCTGAATCTATAGTTGACTTACACTGTACTCTTTTAGCTTGTAATTCATTATCACATTTCTAAGCCCCATAGATTTGCTGAAGAAACTTCGATTTGACTTTTAACTCAGCTAATATCGATACATCATCTGACAAAGTCAATCGCGCAGTCATCGCTCTTAAGGCAAACAAGGATTTTTTACTCAAAGCATCCGCGACTACATTCGCTTTACCCGTATGATAATCAATAATTAGTTCATAATCTTTCAACAGTTCGAGCCATCTTCGCTGTCTCAAATTTAGATCTTTTTGTGACATGAGATATTTCAAACTCTTGTAATCAGTAAATATCAGGCATTTCTCACCGAGCAAATGGTGTTGCCAAATTTCTAATGCAAACACGATCCTAACCAACTCGAAGTCATGAGTCAAATAATTCTTCACGTGCGTCTTTAATTGTCTAGAAGCATACGCTATCACTTTGCTTTCTTGCATTGAAATGCATCCCAAGCCGTTCAATGACGCATCACTAAAAATCATAACTTCTTTACCCGACTCAGACTGAACCAAAACTGGTGATTCAATTAACAGTTCTTTCAACTGATTAAAACTCTGTTGGCATTTATCAAACTATTCAAATTTACGTCTTTCTGTAATAACCAAGTCATCGTTGTAGCAATCATTGAGAACCCTTTTACAAATCTCTGATAATAGCCCGCTCAACCCAGAAAGCTTTTGACCTCGGATATGTTTCTTGGTGGTTTCCAATCAACAAGTGCTGAAATCTTGCTCGAATCAACTCTGATGCCTTCCGCTGAAACAATGTTACCCAAAAATTCAACTTTACAGAGCCAAAACTCGTACTTGCTAATTTAGCATATAATTGTTTATCTCTCAAAGTTTAAAACATAATTCTCAAATGCTCGGTGTGTTCAGACTTATATCGGAATAGATCAAAATATCATCAATGAATACAACTACGAATCTGTCTAAATACGGTCTGAAAATTCTATTCATCAAATCCATAAAAACTGCAGGAGCATTAGTTAACCTAAATGGCATAACAAGAAATTCATAATGTCTGTACCTAGTTTTGAACGCAGTGTTTGCCACATCCAAATCTTTGACCTGCAACTGATAATAACCAAATCTTAAATCAATCTTTGAAAATATCGTTACACCTTTCAACTAATCAAATAAATCATCGATTCGTGGCAATGGGTACTTATTTTTTATCGTAGCTTTGTTAAGTTGATGATAGTCAATACACAATCTCATTGAACCATCTTTCTTCTTTACAAACAAAACTGGTGCACCCTAGTACGAGAAACTCGATCGTGCAAAACTTGTATCTGTTAACTTTTGCAACTGAGCTTTCAATTCTTTCAACTTTGTAGGATTCATTCTGTACGGAGCTATCAATATCGGTGACATTCTCGGTACTAACTCAATAGCAAACTCAACCTCTCTGGTTGGTGGCAACCCGGGTAACTCTTCTAGAAACACATCTAAATATTCACAAACCACTGCCACTGATTCAATCTTCAATTCAGACACCTTTGTATCCAGTACATATGCAAGGTAAACATCGCAACCTTTTCTCACATACTTCTGTGCTAACATAGCCGATATCACAATAGGCAACCCACTCGAATCATTGGATTCAATATGAAGAGTCTTACCGTTCTGACATTTTAATATAATAAGCTTTCGTCTATAGTTTACAACAGCATCATGTAGAGTCAGCCAATCCATGCCCAAAATCACATCGAATTATCAAATGGTAAAAGCATCAAATCGGTCGAAAAATTGTAACCCTAAGTCATCAAAGGACAATTCTTGCAGACTTTATTGATTAAGACATACTGACCTAAGGGGTTCGACACTTTAACCACGAATTTAGTGGACTCAACTGGTAAACTCTTATTAGACACTAAATTCGTACATACAAAAGAATGGGTTGATCTGGGATCAATCAAAGCAGTTACATCAGTGTTATAAAGAGAAAAAGTACCAGTGATAATATCTGGTGCTGACGGATCTTCGCGAAAGCGAATAGCATAAGCTCTAGCTGGTGCCCGTGCCTCAGATCTCACTGCAGAATCTCTTATTGCACCTCGACTACCATTAATATTTCTAGTATTTCGGGGTGGTCTCCCTCTAGTAACTGTATTGGTCGTCCTCACGGTTTGAGTTTTTTCTTTCTCAGACTTCTCAGGACAATATCTAATGTAGCGGTTGAAGGAACCACATCTGAAACATGCTTCGCTTTTCACTCGACACTTGCCATAATATGGCCTGTTACAGTGTTTGCACTCAGGTCTAGCATTTTTGACACTACCCATAGTCGCTACAGACGTAACCTGGGGTTTAGGACTGGAGTGTCTCGCCTCTATATCTCTATTAAAATGCCCCAAAAAATAGCAGGACGATAATAATGTTCTTTAGATTTATCCAATGCTAACTGATGTGACTTTCCCGTAAATCTCTTTCTCGAATCTCTTGCTTCAAATTCAGCTTCTCTCTTTTCTTTACCAAGCTCCTCAGCTTTGTGTGCTCTGTTAACTAATACAACAAATTATTTCAATTCAAGTATTCCAACTAAAAGTTTAATGTCTTCATTCAACCCATTTTCAAACCTTTTACACGTAACCACCTCGGTTGGAATGCACTCACGGGCATACTTGCTCAGTTTGACAAACTCTCTTTCATATTCAGATATGGTCATACGACCCTGCTTTAGCTCTAGAAACTCTTTATGCTTTTGATCAAGAAATCGTTGACTTATATACTTCTTTCTTAAATCTGTCTGAAAGAATTCCATTGTGATCCGTTCTCTTCGTACTACAGAAATTAACGTGTTCCACCACTGATATGTCGAATCTTTCAAAAGAGATACAGTGCATTTAACACATTCTGTTGGCGTACAAGACAGTTAATCAAAAACCCTGATCGTATTCTCTAGCCAAAACTTGGCTCTCTCCAGATTGTCACCAGCAGTAGTGCTAAACTCTTCGGCCCCATATTTGTGGATTTTATCAACGGGTAGTTTGCTCATGTGTACCGGTTCCAAAACTTGCGGAGCTACGGGGATCGGTTGGGGAAAAGGTGGGGGTGGAAGTTGCTAAGCAGCCAAATTAGTTCGAAAAAACTCAGTGAACCACTCGTTCACCAAATGGAAGATGGCTTTCTTAGCTCTCCTCCACAACCCTCAGATATGAGTCTCGATCCTGAAGAAGCCATTCTGCGAATGGAGGTTGACGCGTTACTTTCACCATCATCGGAGTTTGCTCGATTGGAATCCATTACTATATGAAAACATGATTTAAACTATCAAGAGATATCACACTATCACAGGTTATAAAATGGCATGTATAGCTAGACTCACATACACTACATTAGTCTGAGAATTGACTAAACCGTAGCTCTAATAGCAATAAATGTAACAACCCTAACCCATATCCGATGCCGGAATAGGGTTACGAAGCATTACCAAACTTATAACTCAAATTAAATAAACATCTCATGTACATTTCACATTCAAATCAATAACCATTCAAATTCATTCATATAGTCCCTAATACGAGCCTTCGAGGCCCAAGCCGTGTGTCTCACACGGCCAAGAGACACGGTAATGTCTAAGGCCGTGTGGACATTCGAAATGGGACCACACACCTGTGTCCTAGACTGTGTCCAAACTAGTAAGCACACTAACTTGGGTAACACGGCCAGACCACACGCCCGTGTGCTAGGCCGTGTGTAAATTGGAGGATATATTGATTTGTGCTATATGGTCAAGCCACACGCCCGTGTATTAGGCCGTGTGAAGCTACTAACTTAATTTCTAAAGAAGTTATAGGGGACACACAGCCGTGTCACCTGGTTGTGTGTTACATACGGTTGAGACACACGCCGGTGTCTCTACCCGAGTGGACAAAAATAAGCCATTTTCCAAGTTATATTTCTCACCCAAATCGGTACCAACCTACATACATCAATATGCATACAACCATGGCATAAAGAGGAACTCAAAACCAACCAATGTCAAGTTTATAACATGTAATAATATCACATATCATCATGATACATATAGACACCTCAAATGGCCACTCATAATCATGCCAACTATGGATCTAATTTTACCTATTTGGTCAAACACATAAATGAAATCTTTGTGCCTAAAACTTAGCATGTATGCCACTTATAAATATCAACCATTTGATACCCAAAATACCAATTCATAATAAAGGCATTCACATAAGTTCTATACATCATATACTATAAGGCTATTTACATATATACATAACCAAATTCACGCCAAATTAAATGCCTACAACACAATAAAACATATGGGCTTCCAAAAGCCAAAAGACCTATACATGCCATTTAACCCAAATATATATATGCCAAAAGTACCAAAATATTATTTAATAGTGTGATGTGATCCTTGACGACTTCCAATCTGAACGAGCTTCTGAGACACTATAGAACAAAGAAAAATAAACGGAGTAAGCAATTAAGCTTAGTAAGTTCATAAAACATGGAATTAAACTTACCATATAACCACAAATTAAGGTAAGCAACTCAAAGCATAACTCAATTCAACTTGGCCAAAGCCTGTCAAACATCCATTCACCAAGTTAGCCATGTATACACATAAAAACCGCGAACTATGTATGAATTCAAATATTATTCCAATTCCATATACATATACATGTAACATCTCTACCGTATGTTCGTTTATCATATATATATATATATATATCAATCATCTCCATGTAAATACCTGTACTAGTTCGTATTGAACTTGTATAATCTTGTAATAACACTATGCCCGTTGAACCACTTAGAATATCGTTAGATACGTAGGTAGTACACACGAGGCTACTCAACTGTAATCCATCAATTCTTGTACATGTATGCTCATATGAGCGATAAATGGTAAGTTCCTCCGAGCTGAATAACAGTAAGCTTATACGAGCTGTGAATTGGTAAGCTCTCATGAGCTGAAATTGGTAAGCTCATACGAGTTGTGGTGTGTCCGAAACACATGAAAGTACACAACCAAATCGGTAACCCTTATGACATGTCATTTGTATCCTACAAATTCCTAAAAATGGGACTCGGTATTTCGTAAATCGTTAGTTATGCGCTCGATAATTATACATAATAATTAAACCATTCACATAAATATAATTCAATTAAAGCATATAAATAGGCAATTTAATTACATGAACTTACCTCGAACTCGTACCATATAAATTCGACCGTTTAGTCCACGACTTTATCCTTTCCCCAATTTAAATCCGAATGCTTCTTTTCTTGACCTATATAATAAAATATAACTAATTTAAGCATCATTCTATTCAAATTAACCAAAATTCATGTTATTGAAAATTACTATTTTGCCCCTATACTTTTGACTTCTTTACAATTTAGTCCCTAGGCTCATTAAAATGAAATTCATGTAATTTCACCACACCCAAGCCTAGCCAGATATCTTATAAGCCTATACTAGCCCATACATTAAACAATTTCACATATTTAACACATAATTTTCATATTTCTCAATTTAATCCCTATTTGACAATTTCATTAAAAATCACTTAACAGAAGTTGTTTAATTAACAAAAAGGATTCATTTTCTTCCATTAAACTTCAAGAATAACTAAAATGTTCTCATGGAAAAACCCTAGACCTTCTACCATGTAACTGCCCATTTTTTACCTTAATAGGACAAAGTGATTTCGGGACCACGAATTCGAGTTATAAAAATATTTTATTATTGTTTTTAGTGTCTATTACATGTTAAGTTATATGTGTGAAAATTTCTTGTGAAAATTTGATAGTTTGAAGGCTCAATTAAATAAAACGAGCTTAATCGCGTAAAATAAAAAGTTAGGGGTTAAATTTTAAAAGTATTTAAATGAGGTTTCTTTTAATGTGGAAGGAGTTGAACAGTAATTAGCCCATAAACTAGTTAGTGGGTGGCACATTACAATACTAACCTTAGTATATATGTTTTATAAATTAATAATAATAAGGTTAATTTGGTCAAATAACAAATTATGTTTTATAATTAAAATTAGGTTAAAATCATAATTCATTCATCTTCTCCAAAGCTGAAACTAAGCTAGGAAGAACTCAACCATGGCCTTTAGGGTTTCGACAATTGCTTAGCTTAATTAAGGTATATTTTAGTCTCGGTTTTTGATGATTTTTATGTTTTTGTGATCGTTGCTTCGTATACTATTTAGCCCATATTTTAATTTTAGAATTTGATGGTGATTTTGAGTTTTACCATTGATGAATGCTTGAGATTTTTGTTACTTGATGATGAAATATGAAAGATAGATGAAAGATTAATATGTTTTGTATTTGAATTTTTGATGAAATTGAGTAATTAGGGCTAAATTGTGAAATCAAAATTTTTGAGGGACTAAAATGTGAAATAAATGAAATGTGTGGACTTGTATGAACACTAGGAATATTTGGCCCTTGTATGGTGTGGGCAAATTTTGTGTATTTTGAGTTTTATGCAATAGGGACTAAATTGTAGAAAGTGTAAATGTTAGGGGCAAAATGATAATTTTCCCATTTATGTGTTTTTAGACTAAATTCAATGTGTTAATAATTAAATTAGATCATTTTGAATATATTTAGATCGAGAACCAAAGAAATTGGAGTTAGATTGGAGAAAAGCCAAAATAGTCGAATAATCGTCTGACTTCGATTTTTCATCGTCCGAGGTAAGTCGACTAGCTATTTAATGTTGGTAATTCAATATATATATGAGTATGAATATCTATTGTATTTTTATGTTAAGTTATAATAAAAAATACTTTGGTTGATTATGTTTGATATATGGATGGCTTATATGTGTACACTTATATTCGACAATATGAATATAAGTCTAATTAAGCTTTGGGATTAAATGTAGTTAAGAATGGTGCATAGATGGATATAAGTATATATATGTACATCTATATGTTTGAATCTTCATTTGGAAATATATGATAATATAAGGGCTGTAATTGTAAAAACAATTTTGAATATGTATATGTATAATTAAGTATAATCTTTGAGTTTGATTAAGGGTATATATATTGTACATGCTTAAATAAATTCGAATTAATGTCTCTATGTGAATTGAAGTATATATGTATATTTTTGAATAAGTCCTGAACATATTTCAAAGTTTAAATGTTAAGTATATTCATATATAAATGGATAACATCGAATAGGTAATAATATACATATATAGTTATTTCGTTTAAGTGTAAGTATATGTAAAGTTTTGTATCAAATTTAGTTAAGTAGTAGGATATATATACGTGTGAGTGTTTATGAAATTATTAAATGTTTGTGTTGAATTAAAGATAAGATTTACAAACTCTTCATTGATTGATTATGGTGTACCCCAAATATGTGTTTGTTGTAAAGAATTATTTGAGAAAGTACTTTGTATATGTGAAAGGAAATTTTCAGGTTTAAATCCTAGCAGGCTTAATGCCAGTGAAGTAATTCGGACTTTTGTCTAGCAGGCTTAATGCCTGTAAAATTATTCGAACGATAAGTCTAGCAGGCTAATTGTCGATGAAATGAATCAGGTTTCTGAAACCTAACAAGCTAATTGCCGGTGAATTTATTTATATATGTGATTTGAACAGATTCAATTATATGAGGAAGTTACATTTACATTCGGTCTAAGTAACTGACAAATTTGTGTTTATACCTATTGATTTACTAAAGGAACTTGAAAGATATATATATGTGTTGGTATGTGATTGATTAGCTTAAGAAATTGAAGGAATATTCCTATGTGTATATTGGAACTTAAATTATATATTGATATTGATTATAAGGAATTGTTGATCATGAAAAGAATTTGAGTAATTATGATAAATGTACAGGTATATGTGATAAGTTATGAAAGGTGGATAGAATAATTATAATTACATTGAATTAATGTAAGAGGTAAGTATATTTTTATCTTTATTATATGTTTGTGATAAACATGTATCTATCAAACCTTTATATTCGTGGAGCATATATATATATTAAGTTTTATGAGTTCAACGATTTGAAACTTGGTTAGTAAAGATGTGTTCTATTATATATATACATATGTATATTCGTTTTTAACAGTTGAAAAATTATATGTGTATAAGAACTATTATTTAGTTTTAAAATGATGTGTACGTATATTTGGTTCTGTGTTTCACTTAGAAGTAGATCTAAAGATTTCAAAGTATATTTATAGAATCAGAAAATTATTTGATATTCATGTAGTTTATTCATGTGATTTTGATAGGATATAGACTCACTAAGTTATAATGGCTTACTTTATTTGTTTATGTCTTTTTGGTTTATAGTTTTTAAAGATCAATCTTCAAGCTCAGGAACCGTCAGCAAGTTCATCACCCTATCTGTAGTTTTGGTATTTAAAATGTTTTTAAATTTTAAGTGTGGCATGTATAAACTAGATGATTGTAATGTGGATTATATTTTGTATGAATGTGAGTGAATATATTTTAATTATGAAAATAAATTAAGTTCTTATGAAGTTTTAATGTATATCTGCTCTGAGTGGTATCATGTATGATACTGCCTCCTAACCCTAATTTGACAATGATTATGGGTTAGGGGTGTTACATACCATATTGCAAATTAGTCCTCTATTTAGCTAGATTAAGCTACAACGATACTGAAAACATAAAACTCAACAAAAACGAGACAAGATGACACTTACATGCGAGGGACTTTCTCTGCAAAATTTTCAAGCTTTTCCAATGGTGTTTCTTGCTATAAAAATCGGTTCATGCATGTGTGAAGATGATGTCCATTTTGGTTTATTTTATTTTTATCATTAATTGGCTAATTACTAAATTACCCTTTACAAATTTCATAATTACCAAGCCATGCACATCCACTATCACCTTTAATGGTCTAATTACCATATAAGGACCTCCACTTTAAATTTCTATAGCTATTTAACACCTTTAGCTAATAGAACACAACTTTTGCACTTTACGAGATTTAGTCCTTTTCATCAAATTGAGCATGCAAACGGAAAAATTTCTTAGCGAAATTTTTTACTATAATACTATCATGTTTTATATCACAAAATAATATTAAAATAAATTTTTTTGACTTTCGATTTGTGGTCTTGAAATTAGTATTCCAATTTCACTAAAAATGGGTTGTTACATTGAGGGCCTTGACATAGATGTTTTTGAATTGGTTTTGTAGTTATTTGATAGATTATTAACCTTGGTTGTGAAATAAACAAGTTTTGTTAAGTGATTTTGGTGAAATTGCATTTAGTGATATATTTGTGAAAATAGTAAAATTTCATGTTTAAATTATGAAATGTTGGTTTAAGTGAGTTGGTATAAGTCCCTATGAAAATCAGTTAGTTAGTATGGATGATTAAAATGGTTGAATTTCAAGTTATGAGCTTAATTACTAAATTGTGAAAAGTTCAAATGTTAGGGATAATTTCATAATTTTTGCATAAATATGAACTATGCATTAAATTGAATACTATAAGAACTTAATTGATTGAAATTATCAATTTAGATCAAGATAAACCACATTCAAACTTAAATCGAGGAAAAGCTAAAGCTTTAGATTAGTTCGACTTTATTTTTACGCCCCTAATTATCAAGGTAAGTTCATATGAACTACAATTGTTTTAATGTTAGCCAAATTAACTATTTACCATGTTGTTTTAATATAATTTAATTTGAATACAAATGTGTCAATGCTATGATGAATTGACGGATAACGAGTCCCAGTTGAACTTTAAGAATTCTTTGGATACAAATGACATGTCATTAGGGATTTCATGTTTCGGGTGATGGTCTTGAATGTCCTATCGATGGCTGAGGTCCTGCATTTGTTGGCGATTCTCTATAGTTGATGTAAGTAGCATCGTGTAGCTTACATTCCGACGCGCAGCTTATGTGAGTAGGCCCATTTCGCAGCTCGTGTGAGCATTGATGTGAAGGAAAGGTTATGGTTATATGTAAAGACACACTATGTGTGAGCTTTCTTGAGTATCCGATGTGATTTTAGATGGTTCAATGGGTAAGAAAAGGGAAATGAAATGGTAAGTATGCAGATGGAATGAATCATGATCTTATGGCAACATTGATGAGTTAAATGTTATGTATATACATGGTAAACTACATAACTTATGGTTGATTTCACATGTATCATGAACAAGTATACTAACTTGTGAATTTGATGATGTTGTATAGGCTTTTACTAAGCTTATGGCATTGGTAATGGTTTATACTTAATCTATGAATTGTATTATTGGAAGTGGTAAGTTATGTTTAAAGTTTATATGAGCTTACTAAGCACTCGTTGCTTACATAGTTATTTTCCTTTGTTTTATAGATTATCGAAAGCTAGATCAGTTGAAAACTCGTCGGAGACCTATCACACTATCCAGCAACTAATTTGGTAGATTTTGTGTATTTTGGCCAAGGTTAATAATGGCATGTATAGGTTGTTTAGTAATGGTACTTTATAAATGTGTTAATGGTGATTTGATATGTATGAGCTTTGAATTTCATGTTTGGTTTGGTGAACCTTTTTTTCTCACCAAATTATGTCATTTTGGTTATTTTCTAATGCTTGTTTATAAGGTTCTTTTGGCATGTTGATGATGGCTTGAAAATGGTTACTTGTGACATGTTTTAGTACATATTTCAACTAGGTTATGTTTGGAAAATGGAAATATTGACATGTTTAGGTAAATGACGTTTGGATGCAATTGTGGTGCATTTGAATTGCATATTAGTTAGGTTAATTAGGTTTTTTGAAATGACATGATTATGTGTATTTGAATGATGCTTAAGTCCCTTGAAAGTGTGCACAAATGGATTGGTTAGTTATGCATGAATTGGTTATGAAATGGCTTGATTTTAGGTAAATTTTGGGTACAGACGACCTGGCGACATGGTCGTGTGTCATTTGAGATTTCTTAGTATTCCAAGTCAGTGAGTTACACGGCCTAGCACATTGCCTGGCACACAAGCATGTGTGGCAACTCAGAGAGCTACACGGCCTGGCACTCGGGCGTGTGAGGCATCTCAATAAGTTACACAAGTGAGGACACGGGCTGGGACACAGCCGTGTGTCCCTTGTTCGAATGTTACACGGCTTGGGCTCTGTCACACTGCCATGTGACCCTTGTTTTCCAATTTTTGTAACTTTTTCTTAAACTTCCTATTTTGTTTCAAATTAGTTCCGAATTACTTCTAAGCTATTTTTAGGGCCTTGAAGGCTCGATTTAAGGATAAAATGCATGTCATTGAATGAAATATACTATGTTTAATTTATTTAAATGTTATCATATTAATTGTTTTTTGATTGTATGGTAATGTTCTGTAACACTAATCTGGCAACAGAGACGGGTTTGGGGTGTTACACGCTCCACGTCAACTTCATGGAAAAAAATGAAACAAAAATCATTTAACTTCTAGATTTGATATTTGAATTCCCCCCAAAGGATGCCACAAATTTGCCATGGTGTTTTTTAAAGCAAGAAAGTGAACCACCCTTGCTATAAGACAACAGCCCACCAAACAAAGATCATAGCCTGATTTTTGTGGAATAATCTTCTCCCAAATTGCAAGACTTCTTCCTTATCTTCAAGGCGTAGATCTGTCATGTATTTCTCTATCGATGAATCGTCCTTAACGTGGCGACTTAGTTATAAAACAACTGCTATCACGCTTCTTATTTTCTTGGTTTGTAATCAATCAATTTGTTTTGAAAGTAAATAGGATCGTAGTCGACAAAGAAAGAACCTTAGAAATTTCCTTGCTAAATTAGCAGATGATTCCTTGCTATCAAAGTAGACTCAAGTTTTCTTAATTGTTAAAAGACTTTAGCCATATAGAGAAAGAATATCCTAAATCTTCTGTTATTTTCCTCTATCTGTTATTTTCAAAAAGTCTAGAATTGAATTTTGAGCATTTTTTGTGTTTTAAATTAAATTTTAAATTTTTTTTCTCTCCCAAAGAAAATGTAATTCTTTCTCATTTAAAGATGGAGTGAACTTGAAATTAAATATATAAGTTTCATTTATATTTAAAAATTGGTTTAAGGGTAAAAAAGTTTTAGTAAAAAATAAAAATACAAGCTCTCAAGAAAAAAAAATCATCCAGTTGAGTCTTTAATGATTGTAAAAAATTTAATTAAGTCCTTCCGTTAACGGAAATTGTCAATTGACCAATTTGATAGGTAACTTTGCTGGCGTGGAAAACGATGTTGATGTAGCATACCATATTAGCAAAAAAAAAATTTAAAATTCAGTGCCAAGCAAGAAAAAATTA
>CM025256.1:18834414-18846630 GCA_013677275.1 Gossypium schwendimanii
TTACATTTTATCTTTAATTTTTAAACATTTCACTTTATTCTAAATAAAAATCAAATTTTAAACATACAATATTTATGAGATAATATAATATTAAATTAAATTAATTGAAAATATTCTCAATTAAGTAATAAGTAGTTCTTATCTACTTATCATTTTTTAATTTTTTTTATAGAAAAAATTCAATCAATTTGTTTTTATTTTGGATAATCAAACATGTGTAAAGCATTAAATAATTGAAAATATTAATTACAAATTAATTTAATACTTTTCAACGATATATCAAACCAGACCTATAATGGGTAAACTATCAAAACAGTCACTTTTGTTTGCCTCAAGTTACATTATAGTTACTTATGTTTAAAATATTATGTTTTAGTCATTTATAGTATCGTGTTGTAACATTTTAGTCACTAAGTCGTTAATTGTCATTAAAGATGTAACGAAAAGTTGATGTGACACGTTAAATCATCATTTCAAACGAAAATTTTAGGTTAAATTATACAATTGGTCCCTATATTTTTTTTGTTTTGAGCAATTTTTTCTTTTATGTTCTTTTAACTTTCCTTTTTTTTTTTCTTTATTTTCCATTCTCTTTTGCTTCTCCCTCCGTTTTCCTCACTTCTCTATTTCTTTTAACGTGGTTTTTCTATGTTTTCCATTTGTTACAATAGTTCATATACTTTTTTTGAACGATTTAATTTTTTTCTTTTTATTTCTTTATTTTCCTTTCTTCTTCCCATGTATTTTTCTCTCTTCACAAATTCTTCACAATAGAAACATAATCTTTGCCCACCAAATAAACCAAGTCTTTGTTTTTTTCACATGATTCTTAAATTCAATTTCATTCAAAATTGAATAACAATAATTCTTAATCAAATCTCGATTTGAGTATAACCTAATTTTAAAACTAAAATTAGATCTAACTAATCAATATAAAAAATCATATCCTTAATCAAATCTAAACATAAACTGAATTCTTTATATTCAAAACATTTTTTTTTTTTCATTTCCAAATTTTTACAGAATTTTATACATTATTCTTTTCCTTTTCTTTTCTTTTCTAATGAATAAAGTTAAGCAAATGATAAACTTAATCTAAACCTTCTTGGATATTCCGAAGCAAGCTTGATCGGAAGCCGAGCATGGATGAACTAAAGAGAGAAAGGGAGCATGGAACCAAACTGATTTAGGTAAAGTTGAGGGTAAGTTTCGCATGGTGGTCATTTTCGTCATTGAGAGTATAGAGCTCGTTTGAAGAATCTATGAAACAACGTGTTAGATCTAGTGCCTTAAGTGTAATATTTTTGTCTAAGCACACTTGTAATTTTTCGAACAAATTGGTTAATAAATTTATTTTTTAATCACATTAATACTTTGTATGGATTCCTCACATGGGTTTTGCACGTAAAACAAAATGAAAGCAAATGTTGTTCACTGGTTGTTTGATGTTTAACTAATACTAAGCGGTATTACGTGGTCAGATTGTAATACAAAAAGACAGCTTGTAGACGAACTTGAACAAGTCCTCAATCTAATGAGAAATGAACAAACCGATTGAAAGACTAAAACGTCATTTATCAAGTCCAATTGGGGAGATGCTTTGTCTTAGGCATCGGAACGGATCACTCTCAAAAGATAGAGACATAGATGTAACTGACTAGACTGACAGTACATCGAACAAGACCCAAGAGAAATAGATCCTAAATCCATTTATGTATTTATTCACTTGTGACATTCATAATGTGGCATACCTAGATTCTAAATCCGTTTATGGATTTACTCACTTGTAAACGTGGTCACGGGTAATTTGTCTTTGTGATGAATGACTTGGTTACTATTTAATAATAATTGACTTTTCATGAAGGGAGATGTAATAGTTATCATGGGATAAAATAGGATCATATTAGGAGAACATATCTTATCCCAAAGAGATCAATGATATCCTATGAGGGTGACACACTTATGACAAGTTCGTTAGACGAGCACTGAGTAGTTGCTTTCGTAATGCCATGTCATTGGGAGAGCTCCATCAGAGACTATAGTGGAATGACTTCGTGACTAAATGAATTTATAATTAATAGGCAAAAAGCTGAAACTTAATTATAAATTATTTGAGTCATAATTACATATGTCTAATCGGTCCCTCCGCTAGCTCATTGAAACCATAAATGAATTACGTGTTTGAATCAAAATAAACAAAATGAAGAGAAATAGAGGAATGGAAAACATTAAGAAATCATTATGGTTTTCTTCAAAATGTAGAAATAGAAATGAAAATGAGAAATGATTCAATTGCAAATGTAGATGAATGAGTTAAAAATGATTGGGATAATGGGCTTATGTTTTTGCGTTATTTTATAGCACAAAAATGAAAATAATCATAGTGAACAAGTTAAGTTGTGAAATATTAAATATATTTTTCAGAAATTTTACCAAGGGTAAAATCATCATAATTTTATTGGGGTAAAATTGGGATGAGAAAATTATTTAATATAAATATATTGTAATTTATTTTGGGAAATCAAAAAAAGGATTCGAGTTGGATCAGATTACAAGGTATTGGGTCAAAAGTCCGGTAAGTACTCGTAATTGGACTCGATGTGAGAGAGTTCCAAAAATTCCTCATGGATATGAGGGGGTGACAACCCTATTAGGAATACCAGGGGATGTCGTCCACCCTAATCCTACTCTAAGTAGGAAGTTGTTTTTCTAGTTGCAATAAACGTCTACAATTTAACAAGGGTTCTACTTCTCGTCCTATAAATAGATGACACCGGTAGAGCTATTAACACAACTTTGAGAGGTTGTTACTCTGTCGAAAAATAGAGAGAATTTATTCTTAACTATTAAATATATTTTTCCAGAATAACAATTCTACCGGTTTGTATTAAAAAAGAGAGAATTTTTGTTTTCAACCCAAAAGGAAAAGAAAACTTTTTCTAATTCTGTGTTTTGATTCAATTGGTTCGAGCCCACACTTGAAGTAGTTCACAGTACAAGAATACTGTTGAAAGAGGCTCGTTTTAAACTCAATCACCTCTACGCAAAAGAAGAAATATATTGGGCTTAAAGGTCCCGAATCAAATGGCTCAAAGAAGGTGACAAAAATACACGCTACTTTCACGTAAGGGCTACTAGCCGTTTAAAGAAGAACAACATTGTTAAGCTGAAAGACTCGAACAGGAGATGGGTGACTGAAACAAAAGACATTTGTAAAGTGGCGAGGGATTATTTTACTAGTTTGTTTCGTTCTAATGCCTCTTGTTATGAGGAACACAATATGAGTTACATTCACCAGTGTGTTACCAATGAGACCAACGATTGGCTCACAAAAGATTTCAAAGAGGGTGATATTATTCAAGTAATCAAACAGATTGACCCTAGAAAGCTCCTGGGGTTGACAGTCTCTCGAGTATCTTTTTAATAAATAATTGGGAGATTGTGGGAAGTGAAATTATTTTGTTTTATTTAGATGTTCTAAATCGGAACAAAGATAATTCTTCTCTAAATGACACAATGATTATCCTTATCCCAAAAATTGAGGACCAGAGTGATATAACTAACTTCCGCCCTATTAGTTTATGCAGGTTTATTTACAAGGTTATTTCTAAAGTGCTTGCTAACCGGCTCAAAGTTGCCCTCCCTTGCTGCATTAGTCAAAACCAAAGTGCGTTTGTCCCGGGAAGAATGATACATGACAATATTCTGATTGCCTACGAATTTATGCATTATCTCTAAAGTTCGAAAAATGGCCCTAATACAGGCTTTGTCATTAAGCTCAATATGAGTAAAGCTTATGACAGCGTGGAGTGGATCTTTATTGAAGAGGTCATGAAGAAGATGGTTCAAGGAAAATTGGATCAACAAAATCATGCATTGTGTTCGGTCTGTGAGATATGTTGTTAAATGCAACACCATTTTATCGGAGGTTATTAATCCCAATAGGGGACTTCGTCAAGGGGATCCCTTTCCCCTTATCTTTTTTTGTTTTGCATGGAGGCACTCTCGAGGATGCTCATTCATGTGCAAAGTAATAATTGGTTGAAGGGTATCCGAGCCATTACGAATGGCCCTCGAATTAACCTCCTCTTTTTTACCAGTGATGCCCTCCTTTTTGTGAGGAATAAAAAATGTGTTGTTGATGCCCTTCTTAATATTCTTAGGCAATTTGCTAATTTTTTTGGTCAAAAAATTAATTTTGACAAATCAATGATTCTTTTTAGCCCGAATACTCTTAGGGTGCAATGTCAACTTTTTGGTGATTTACTTGGTATGAAGGTGGTAAACAAATTGGACAGCTATATTGGTTTACCTCTCTCAGTTACCAAGAAGAAAACTTTGGCTTTCCAAGAGATTACTAATTGCTTTCCTTGCAGGATAAATAGCTGGTTAAAGGGACTTCTATCCTTTGGTGGTTAAGAAATCTTTATCAAATTTGTCCTTCAATCTCTTCCAACTTATGCTTTTTCGATGTTTTTAGCTCCTAAGGGTGTTATAGAATATATGCAAGCCAAGATTTGTAAGACGTGGTGGAAAGGCAAGGAGAGAGATAGGTTTTGGATGATGCTTCTATGGAAGAGAATTTGCCACCCAAACGGCATGGGCAGGCTCGGTTTTAGGGATATTCGGCTATTTAATTTGGGCCTCGAAAGACAAGTGTGAAGATTTATAACCTTCAAAGATACTTTATGTTACAAAGTTTTGAGCCATAAGTATTTTCCCGAATGCGACATTTTCCATCCTAAAAGAGTGGACAAACCCTCTTTTACTTGGTTGAGCATTGTTGAAGCGGCTAAAGTTCTTAAGGATGGTTTTGGCTAGCAGGCTGGCAATTGTGAATGCATTAATATTTGTACTGATAATTGGAGACTGGAAGGTTTAAATCGTGATGCTTTAAAATCCAACATTATGAACCCTATTGAGAGAAGGGTGAAAGACTTGTGGATCGAAAATAATAGGAGATGGAACAATGAAAGGGTGTGCGAGTTATATGGGAAAGACTTGGGGGGACCAAATTTATAATTTACCGATTGGTGATGAAAGCCAAAGTGATTGAGTGGTGTGGTTTTACAACCCTTTTGGCTTGTTCTCGACTAAGTCTGTATACTCCTAGCTTACGTTGAAGCAAATAGGACTCAGCCCTCATCGTTTCTTTTGGAAAGCTATTTGGAAGCTAGACACCCTTCCTAAAATCCAAGACTTCACTTGGCGGGTGGCACATGAGATCCTTCCCACTAACGTCAAGATTGCATCTATTTGACAAGGCTTTAGGCAGGAGTGTTCTAGGTGCGGTGCTGAGAAAGAAACCCTTATTCATACCCTTAAAGACTTTCCAATAGCTAGGGCAATCCTCTCTACAGGTGGCCTTGACAATAGCCTCATTACGAAAGACTATCACTGTTGCATGGACTGGTTGGAAGACGTGACGCGGGTGTTGGATAAGAGAGTTACTGTTGATCTCATGACCACCTTATGGAACAGCTGGAACAATAGGAATAACTTCATCTTCTGTAGGAAGGAAGAAGAGATGCATGTTGTGTGAGAGAGAGCTAGACACTCAGTCAGGACTTTCGCTTTTTAAACTTGATTAACGACCTTTTGTTACCTGCTAACCCTGCTGCTAAAAGGTGGGAGAAACCTTTGAAGGTCATGTGAAAATAAACTTTGATGCTTCTGTAAGTAACAATAGAACTGGATTTGGGGTTATTATTAGGAATGATGAGGGTTTCATTATAGGTGGTGGCGGGGGGACAAAAACGAGATGATGTTAGTAGAATGGGCTGAAATTTATGCTTTTGAAGAAAGCATAAAGATGGCGTATGCTCCAAATATCAAGATAGCTGTGGTGTTTGAGACTGACAATGCAAGCCTCGTTAATAGAGTGAATCATCATAGTAAGGATGTCACTATCATTAGTGTGCGTATCAAAGATAGTATTAAAGCCATCAAAAATTTTAAATCAACAACATATGTTGGGCTAATCAATGTTGTAACATGGTGGCAGATTTCATTTGTAAAAAAGTGAGTTATGATCCTTGTAATTGGTTTTTTTACATGGATTACCTTTTGAAAATCCATGAACTTGTTATTAGTGATGCAATTTAATTGAATTGACCCTTGTGGTCTTTTTTCTTTCAAAAAATAAATTATGGCTTTAGTTATAATGATAGTTAAAACTTGAGCATGGCTAGATTAAACCATAACTTACCTTATCTATGTTGGCAATCTTTTGATCCAAAACATATTGGGGTCTGAATTGTTGATCGTGTGAAAATTTCCTATGCCCCATCAATTATGTTCACTTGTGATACTTGTGGGATAATTTGATTGTAATTTATTTTTAACCTAGAAAGTCATAAACTCTTATATATGATAGAATTGTATTAGGTAGGACATACGAGAGAGAGCATTTATCATTTTTTTTCATTGATGTACCTATTTTTTAGTGCATTTTGTAAGTAAACTCAAGTCACTTAGTTTATAACTAAACTTTCAAGGGAAAAGTCTTAGTGGATAGTGATCCAGACTCTATTATAAGAGTGAGGTTGCTACATGGTAATGTATATGACTTACATCATGACTTGTACTCGTTGAAGTATACTACATTAACTCTCTAAGTAAGGCCCCGCGGACTTAAGAGGAATTCGAACTACATGACCAAGTTTTTTTTGTGTTCATTGATATTTTCCTTACTTTTCACTTGGTCTACTTTCAATTTAGCCAATATATGGGCTTATATTTACCAAAAAATCAAATTTCCTTTCAATCTAATATCAGAGCTATACACTTGACATACTAAGTGTTGATCTTTTGTTTCATTTTTTCTTGAAATGAAAGGATCTTTTATGTCCTGACCCCCTATGTTGGATGAATCCAACTATACCTATTAGAAAGTAAGAATAATGACATTCATAAATTCTATGGACAATAAGGCATGGTGCTCGATCCCTACAAGCTTAAAACCTCCAACTACTAATGCCTTTGCTGTGAAGACTCCAAATCCTGAGATTAATTGAACTACTAATCAAGTAAACTTGCTAATACCAATTCTAAGGCCTTAAATGCCATTTTTTTGTGGTGTAGATGAGCAAAAGTTCAAGAGGACTTCTAAGTGCATAGTTGCTAAACAAGCCTGAGTTTTACTTAAAACTGCCCATTAAGGAACTAGTCTTATGAAACTCTTGTAAAGTTTTAAGCAAATTTGTGTGATCTTTCCAATCAAGTGTTTGCTCTAGTAGAAGAATATTTGAACCTAAAGCTTTTTAGGAAGGTTATTAGATCTCTACCTAAGAAATTTTCTATCAAAGTAACAACAATTTAATAGGCCAAGGATATTGACACCATATGTATTAATCAACTAATTGGTTCATTGCAAACTTATGAGATGAATCAAGGAGAAATAAGAGAAAGGGATGAAAGAACATTGCACTTCAAGCTACAACCTTAGTTGCAAATAAAGGCAACATTACCATGCAAGAACTCTAAGACTATATGGTTTTACTCATTCAAAACTTCACCAAAACCTTTAAGAAGATGCTTACAAGAAACAAGAAGTGAGATGCTGACCAAAAACTTCCCTAAAAATAATAATAAAGGTGATATAATCAATGAAGAATCTGCTGGAAAATTTATATTAAAAAATGGTTTACAGTTATAGTGGAAGTGTAATAATTTTCATCATCGAGCCGATTTGTGATATTTTAGCAATAAACTTTTACCGAAAAAGTACACGTGCTTTATGTGAGACGGACTTGAGTCAGTCCTCGCTTTTAACCGAATAGTCTTCTCCGCTATCCTCGTACCTCAAATTGTATTGAGTGTGAGCTCGAGCAACACGAACCAAATATAGAACAAGAAATGATATTATTACTTTCAGTAGGAAATTAATTCTCTCCATAAAAAGAAATAAAGATCGTAATTCCCAGAAAATAGAATTTATTTTAAGTAAATAAATTACCACTATTTTCTGGAAAAATAATGATAATTCTATATACAAGAAGTATTTTTTTTAGGTCATTCGGTGTCATTTATTTATAGGGAGATAAAGAAGAAACCTGGTTGAATAAGGCTTAAAGAAATAACATTATTTTAAAAGAAAACACAATCTTATCCTAAGTAGAGTAAAGGTGGGTGGCACACCCTAGTTAATAATACTAAGGTTGTCTCTCCTCTCCTCTATTATGAGGGTTTTTGGGCCTCTCATGTATTTGGTCCAATTATATGTGCTTCTTAGACTTTTAACCCACTTTATAATTTAATCCAACCCAATACATGTTTTTCTATTTCCCTAAATAAATATTATTTAATTAACTTAATTAGATAAATTAATTTTCCAATTAAATAATTTTCTCAACTCAATTCTAATTCCGTTAAAATCAAGACAACTTTATTGTAAAAGAATTTATAAGTAAATATAATTTATTTCCATATTGAACGGATTCACAATGATAGGTTAATTTAATTCCATTTTAGAACTTTAATTATTTAATTAAATAATAATTTGAAAACCTTAAATTTATTCTAAATTTATTTCTATACTTAGTGAGAAAATGCATTCATTTGCGAATGTGACTCATTTCTCTAACTTCATCATTTCCATCCATTTCTATTCATTTTATTCTACATGAAATTCATTTTTGGTTTCAATGAGCTAGTGGAGGGACTGATTAGAAATATATAATTAGGGCTCAAATAATTTATAATTAAGGTTTAGCTTTTCGTCTGTTAATTATAAACTTATTGAATCACGAAGTTATTCCACTATAGTATCATGACTAAGCTCTCCTTTAGTACATACCATTACAAAAGCTACTTAATAAGTTCTCGTCTAATGACATTGTCATAAGTGTGTTACGTTAATAGGATATCCTTAATCTTTTTGGGATAAATTTGTTCTCCCAATATGATTCTATGTTATCTTATGGTAACCATTACATCTTCCTTCATAAAAAGTCAATTACTATCAAATAGGAATCAAGTCATTTATCATAAAGACAAATGACTCGTGACCATGTTTACTCTTCATCTATCATGTAATGCCAATAAGAGGATATCATTTACCCATTTCTTGGGCTATGAATTCCACTATTGTGAATGATGCTACATACTACAGAAGTCATACACCATACGTACCAACTTTCGATTTCTTATCTATTTGAAACTTAGGTTTTTACTTAAATCAAAGTATACGAATCACGCATACGTAGTCCAACATCCACTCAAGATTAGGGTATGTCACGTTATGAACGTCACAAGTGAATAAATCCATAAACAGATCTAGGATCTATTCTATTTAGGTCATGTCTGATGTATTGTTAGTTCAGTCAATCATATCTATGTTTTTATCTTCTGGGAGTCATCCGCTCCAATTCTCGAGACAAAGCATTTTCGAATTGGACTTGATAGATGGTATATTAGCCTTTCAATCAATTTGCTTATTTTCAATTGGACTAAGGACATATTTAAGTTCATATACTAATACAAGTTATCTTTTTGTATTATGATCCGACCACGTAATATCGCTTAGTATTAGTTAAATGTTAGATAACCATTGAGTCAATCTTTGCTTCTATTTTGCTTTGCATGCAAAAACATTAAGAACAATATACAAAGGATATTAATGTAATTAATGGATATTTTATTAATCAAATTGTTCAAAAAATACAAGTATACTTAGATGAAAATACTACACTAAGGGCACTAGATCCCAACAAAATCCACCAAAGAGAAAAAGAAAGGTATTCAATGTCATAAAATCCATGGAATTGATCACATCCAAGCTAAATATGCAAATACACAAAAAGAATAATAAGTCAATGCGTGTCATTTAAAGTGATAAAAGGCTCATCCAATAATTTAGATAAAGATAAGAAGAATGTCAACAATTATGTTACCTTTACCAATTAGAGAGATAATTTAGTTACAACTAACTATGAAGCTAACAGTGATTCTAATTTGAGTCAAATGTAGATTTCTTGGAGACTTATAATAAAATTTTAGATAAATGGGAGCAAGTGCAATATTAATGCAAATCTTATTGATAAGAATTCTTTTAAGATAGTAGAGAATCAAAAACATATCAAGCAAATGAAAGTTAAATGCTCTATTTTAGAAGATAAGAAAACAAGGTTGAATGCCACCTTGAGAAAATTTGCTTCAACTCTATCTATGTTGAAAATTTTCAATTCCAGCAACGTGAAGCTTTGATAAAATCTTAGCTTTTAAAAAAAGAGATCCATGATAGAGAGGTTTTGGTTATGATAAGAGAAAGAAGAAGGTGGGGCACAAACTATGTCTGTTAAGGCAAAAAAATGTTGTTGATCAAGTTAAACATTCCGAGAAGGTTAAAGTGATGCATACAAGGAAACAGATCAAATAAAATCACAATGTTGTCCATCACTATTGTGGTCTACTAGGTCACATTAGGCCACAATACTTTAAAATGCTAAGAGATTTAAGAATGAAGCAAGTAGATACAACACAAGTTACAACTAGGTGTATAACTGATAAAAGTCAAAAATAAAACTTGATGTGGAGAAGAAAATATCAAATATGTATAACTATTGCTCACAAATATCTAAAACAAATTATTGATCATGTGGTATTTCAACAACGGATGCTCATGTCATAAAACCAATAATAGATCTTGTCTCACAAACTTTGAGGAAAATTTTAAAAGTAGTGTGACTTTTAGCAACGACAAAATAGTCAGATCTTAGGAAAAGGTCCTTGAATGTTAGTAGTACCCAAAGCATTAGAGTGTTTTTCTAGTCGAAGGTTTAAAGGCCAAGCTCATAAGCATCAACCAACTTTTTGAATAAGGGATGCTTGTGAATTTTACCAAAAATAAGTTTCTAATTATCAACAAATTAGAGGAACCAGTGATTCAAAGAGCCATAACTTTTGACAATTGCTACAAGCTGGTTGAAGCTATAAAGTGTACAAATTCTAGTTCTTCAAAGCTAGAAGTTTGGCGTGAAAAGTTATATATTACAAAGGCCTACAATTCCTTGTACGATTTGATGCCGTGAGAGGTTTTCCAAAGCTAAAAGGAGTCATTCCGAATGTGTGTGAAGACTGCATAAAGGGTAAGCAACAAAAGGGGTTACACCCTCAATTGCAACTGGTCTAGACAAAAAAATCCCTTAATGATGTGTGCTAGTATGTTTTGATGACTACTCAAGGTATACTTCATTTAGATTCTTGAGATAAAGTCAAAGACATTTGCTAAATTTAGAAAGCTTTACAAGAAACTGATGAACAAAAAAGAAGGTAATTAATTGGCAAGATATTCAGAGGCTAGAGTGGTCATGGAAGAGAATTTAAGAATAAAGAATTCTCTACTTATTATGATGAAGAAGGGATCCAACATTAAGTTTTTGCAACAAAAAGGCCTCATCAAAATGGTGTTGTGAAAAGAAAGAATCACACCACACAAGATATAGCTCAAGTGATGCTTAATAGCAAGAATATCTTTCATAAGTTTAGGGCTAAGACAATCAATACAGATGTTCATGGCATTAATAGACTCTCTTGAAGCCAAAAACAAGGATAACGCCCTACGATATATGGAGAAGAATGAAGCTTTCTATCAAATACTTTGATATTTTTAAAAGTATCTGTTACATTTTAAGAGATTGAACATACTATTGCTCAAATTTATGTGGATGACATCATATTTGGTTCTACTTCTCTACAAGCAAAAGATGGTTTTATGAAGGTGATGCAATAGAAATTTGAAATTAGCATGGTGGGAGAACTCTCATATGTCCTTGTTTTCCAAATTAAACAATTGAAGAATGAAATATTCTTGTCATAAGAGAAATATTACAAAAATCTTGTGAAGTTTGGGTTGGAGGGTGAAAAGACTATAAGAACTCCTATGTTAAATGTTGATAAGATTTTTGTAGATATAAGGAGAATTGCAACCCAACCACCCACAGAAGTATGATTGACAGTTATTTTACTTAACTACTAATAGACCAAGCTTGTGTTTTAATGTAGGCCTTTGTGCAAGGTACTAGTCCAAAAGACTCACACATTAAGGTAGTGAAAAGAATTATTAGATATGTTAATGGCACAATTAAGCTTGGGCTATGGCTCTTAAAAAATAGCAATATGAGCTTGGTTGACTACAACAATGCAAATTGAATAGGCAATGTTGATGGCAGAAAGAGCACATCAAGACGATGTTTTTATCTGGGTTCAAACTGTTTT
>CM025256.1:18888563-18899180 GCA_013677275.1 Gossypium schwendimanii
CGAGGAAAATTCGCGCCTAAAGCTGAGCTCATTCTAATTAATTTTTCTTAATATTTATTTCACAGTTTTATTATTCTGTTTTCAACTTTTACTTTTGACGTTATTTTTCTGTTAATTTCAGGTTTTAAAATTTTTATCCCCCTGAACGTCTTGGGCACGACAGCTGCCCCGACATAAATCTGGTCAAGCGAGCAACAATTTACAGTAAACCAGTCTCTGAGGGATCGACCCTACTCCCTATACTGAATAATTTGCAAACTAAAGGCGTAGGTTTATATTGGTGGATTCAACACCCATCAATAACTTACTCAATATAGCATGAAATTTAAATAATTGCACTCAGTTGATTTATTTCTTCCTTAGATCAATTCAAGTATGTTTCATATCAAAGTTTATCCAAAACATTAATATACACATGTATCCCAAACAAACCAAATGCGATATTTTAACTAACCAATCTATTTTAACAAACTTATTAACACTTTTTGCTAACGACATATGCAACCTTATTCAATTTTGTCTCATTTTGTCATATTACATTATATTACCAATTTATATCAAACCATTCTTTCTGTTCAATATTGATGTTCGCTAATACATAGCTTAGATCCAAACTAATTTACAGATCCTATTAATATTATAATTCGCTACCCAGTGCCTCATCGATACATCCCGAACTAAACAAATTGTGCCCAGTACTCATCAGTTAATCCAAAGCAATAATCGTGCCCAGCACTCGGCGATATGTCTGATGGTTAGAGCACCTGGCGCTCATTGACCTATAGTCGAAGTGATTTTATATCGGTACATCCGACATAAACAATTTGTGCCTTGCGTTCATCGACTCAGCCAAAGTAGTAATTGTGAAAGCCACAGTTGGGACGTTCGAAGGAAAATGCGCCTAAAGCTCATCGACTTATAGTCAAAGCAATTATTATTACTATTATTTTACTCGATTCTATAACTCAATAATTATTCTCAACTTTGCCCAACAATTACTACAATAACCCATAGTTTAATTTCATTCTCAGTTCAGTTTCCATTCTATTGATCTCAAGAAAAACTCTTCCGTTGAATGTCATTTCATATAAAATATGGCATGATTTGTCTCATGTTCAAGCCAAATGCGCAACTTTACTAAATTATGCTATTTCAAATTTTTATACAATTTAACTCTTTATCACAGTAATCAATCTCAATATTGTATTTCTAGTCAGACACTCATGCGTAACTTCCTTTGTTTTGCAAAATTTACCTAACAATGAAATTAAAAGGAAAAATAAATAATAAGTTGAGTTATGGTGATACTTAATTTGCTTCGTTTAACCAATGAGACACTAGGTGTCAACTTATTTTAATTCTGGGCACAATTATTTGCTTTGGATTTATCTGATGAGGCACTGGGTGCCAAACTAATGTGTTGGTTGGATCCGTGTATCTGTCTAAGTCTGAGTCGTATTAATAGGGAAAGTAAATGGTAAACTTGAATTATTGAGATTGAAATGGCAAATGATGTTGAAGTGGAAATGCTATTGAAATAGCAAATGACATGAAATGAAATATGTATTATAAGTCAAAAGAGAAATGGAAATGTATGAATTGAGTTTGGCATGTAATGGTATTAGTAAAATGTTTGTATGCTATTTCACATTTGACTTGATTCTAGCATAGCATTATTTAGTTTTAGTTGAGCATGTAAATGTATTTATATTTTACTAAAAATGTTTGGATATAGAAATGCAATTGAGTTATACTCAGCATACATTTTAACTTGTTGTGCATGTTAGGTACTTTTTGGTTCCTACGTTGACTCAGCATCTAAAGATAATCTCTGGACTCAACATTTGGTGATGTTCCTATTTTGTTTCTTGGCATGTACCTAAGAAGTCTTTTAGGTTATAAGCCTATTTTGTATGTTAATGGACATTTTGTATTTTGGTTGAAAATATATAATTAATGTGTTTATATAGGTTAGTATGGATTTAATAACTATGTTAGGTGCATAAATTGATTAATGGTTTCATGTGGTATAACTTTAATTAGTACAAAGTAGATAAGTAATTGCACATATATATTTTTAGTTTTAATATGTATATGCCCATGTAAGCTTGTTTTTGGTCATTTGGAAAGGTTTTATTATGGCATTTGAAATATGGAAATTTTATATGTATGTTTTATGTATGAATATATGAATTTGAATGTTGTTAGTTGGTGTGGAATGTGATATTGTTTCAAATATTGAATTGTGGTGTTAATGAGGGCACATTGGTTAGTTTTTAAGTGTTTGAATAGATGATATTATTGTCTTTTGGTTGCTAGGTAAATTTGGCATGGTATGAACTCTTAAAAGATGAAAATTTATCATTTTGATGTTAGGTATCGATATTTTGGCATTGGTATAGATACTTGACCATATGAACAGTTTAAAAAAAACGAAATGCCAAAATGGTATCAATTTTTATTTAAGTATCGATATTTTTTCATAAAATATCAATACCATAAAATAAATATCGATACCATTGATTTTCAGGTAAACATAATTGAATTTTGGTATCGATTTTCAAAAGGTATCGATTTGGTATCGTTACCATCTGTGAATTCCCAATATTGACTTTTAACTTCATAATTTTACAATCCAATCTTACTATACGCTTGTATTTTATAATTAAGTCCTTGTAGAATTCTTATTATTTAATATATTTAGTTATATTCATAATTTATTGATAAATAATTGAATTTTCTTTAAGTAAGGTACTTTTTGAATTGTAGATTTATGTCATAGCATCTTATTACTCGGGTCCGGTGATGGGGACGGGTAAGAGGTGTTAAATAATCACCCTTCGTTTTATGATTTTTCGTAATATAGCTTTTAGCGAGTAGTTGTTTAAACTCCTTCTTTGCATGTGCTTAGTTAGGAATTGCTCAATCACCGCCTCCTTTGGGTTCAACCTCTTGGAATACTTCGTGTTCCATCAAAACTATAAATATTACATATGGCACTGTACGCTTGTTGTAACACCCCAAACCCGGCCTAGACGTTATGGCCGTATCTGGTGTGTCACATTGAAGTGCCTCTCAAAACTTAGACTTGTTGATAAAACTCGTTTCTTAATTTTGGAAATCTCTTTAGTAATGTTTAACGGAACACTTAACCAAATGTTTGCCTTATTAACTGCTATTAATATATTAAGTTGATTTAAAACGCGAAAGCATTTGAAAACTCTAACGTTTAAAGTCTGTGTCTTTGAAAAATTGTAATTACTTTGAAAATTTGTTTTCACCTAACTAGTAGTATAAAATATGTAAGCAAAGCCCAATTAAAGTAAAAAAAAAAAAAAACAAATCAAAGGCCTTATTACAAAAACAAAACCCAAAAAATTAATAAAATTAAAAAAAATAAATGTAAACATCAGCAGTAGTTGTGTGGCCACATCCGAGTCCCTCGCAGCCCCGAATCACCTATGGCTGAGGATTACATGCACAGTTAAAAGGAAAGAGTGAGTTTTCGAAACTTAGTGTGTAATCCCTTACCAAACAGTCCACATACAACATGCAGTAACAGTCTGGGCTTGAGCCCTATTCAGTAACAGTATGGTGTGGGCCTAAGCCCAGTACAGTAATAATGAGTGGGCCTAGCCCAATACAGTAATCAGTATAATGCAATTATGCAACCCATCCCAATCCAGCCAACACACCACTCCGTACCACTAACACACCATGTGGGGATAAAATCGACCCACCCAGCCAATACACCAATACCGCAGCAGAGCTGCCAGTAACAGTAGCACAGCAAGGCTGCCAGTAACAGTATATGTGGCAAAGCCACCAGTATAATATACTTCCCCTATATCAGAATCCCAACCCAATGCAGTATGTCATGTCATAAATCATACGTGTATGCAGTATGTCATACTTAGTAACAGTCATACATATAACATAGAGCAAATCGGTCATACACTTATTTCAACTCCTAGGGGTATAACAATTATTTTACCATTTGGAGGTATTTCGATAATTTTACCCTTCGGGGGGTATTTTGGTAATTTTACCCTTCAGGGGTATTTCGATAATTTTACCCTTTAAAGGTATTTCAGTAATTTTACCCTTTAAGGGTATTTTGGTAATTTTACTTGAGGGTATTCTGGTAATTTTACCCTTCGAGAGTATTTTAGTCATTTTACCCTTCAAGGGTATTTCAGTCATTTTACCCTTCGGGGGTATTTTGGTCATTTTACCCTTCGAGGGTATTTTAGTTATTTTACCATTCGAGGGTATTTCAGTCATTTTACCATTCGAGGGTATTTCGGTCGTTTTACCATTCGAGGGTATTTCGATCATTTTACCCTATAGAGGGTATTTGGGCTTGCCACTCGAGCGATCTCACGCCCATGTGGTCTCAAACACCGTGTTTACGGTTTTTTAGCTTTTCAACTTTACACCGATCTACGGTTGTAGTGGGTGATTACACACCTAAATTCGATCGAAGAGCGCAAATCTCCACGTAACCAACCTAGATTCAACCAAAACGTCATTTCATTAACTACCAAGATTCGTTAATCAAACAAAGCCAAACGATGCTAAGGAAAAAATAGTACTCGAAGCCCCTTACTGGAATCAACTGCACCGCACCCTCAGCTCCTTGGAGAAGCACCAACCAATTCTTGAACTCCACTTAGCACAAAAGCCACAAAACCCTTTACTTCCAACCCTTAGATCGCATTTCGCTTAACAATCCAATTAAACCCAATAATGTACATACATCCTTTCAAACCGCATCCCATACAACGAATAACAAACACTTACTCACCTACCAAATTGTCGGCAGGGTAGATTGCAACTTGAAACACAAGAATGAGTAAATAAAAAAAGGGGATCCAAAAACTGAAAAGAGGCAAAGCAGGAAAAAATAAAAAAGAGATCAATTGATAGAAAAGCGCAAACCGAACTAAACAAAGGGTGTCGCAGAACTCACCTATCAACATTTAACCATAAAAATAGAGAAGAACTAATGTCAATACTCCCTTTTAGAAGAATCTACAGTGGAGAAGGGACAAGAATTTGACAAGACTGAGAAGAGGGAAGAGAAAGGAGATTTGGTAGAGGGGACTAAAGAACTATTTGGTCAAAACAAAATAAGAGAAAAAAAGAATAAAAGGGAAAAGCAAGAAAATAAAAGAGCAAACCTGAGAGGTACCTGAAGTCTTTAGCAAAATTCGGCACAAGTAAAAGGTGAAAGAAAAACTAACCAAAGCCGAAACAAACGGAGAGAAAAACAACCCCAAAACCGATTCCCTCAATGCCTAAAGACCAAATTCGACACAAGCATACCCCCAAATGGCATAACTCCCCTTTACTCTCAAACTCCTTGATTTCCTCCTAAAATCTCTCCACTTATCCCTCCTTGAATCACTCCACCAATTTCTCCTCAACTCACTTTATGACCAGTTCAAACTTCTTTTAGCAGTATTCTAGTCCAACTCCACCACCTACCCAGCTCAAGCAGCAAAATAAATACTCTATTGCGCAACCCAGGACTTGAACCTCAGACCTCACAGTCACATAACACGCCACCTTGCCACCAAACCACAAGCTCTTTTTTTGTATCATAAAACAAACACTATTATTTATAAGGCCTATATGCCAGTGTCCAAATTCATTTAAGAGCAAAACTAAAAATTTTGCAGAAGCCAAGACTTAAACCCAGGCTTCTCAAACACTCCCATACACACCCAGATCACTTAGCCATTAAAGCAAACAAGCAATTTGTGTCACTTCCTTGCACAACTAAATATTTATGTGCAGTCTCCTAACTGTTCCCTTATTCAAAACCTATTTCTTCTAGGCCCAAAATTCGGGATGTTACACTTGCAGTTAAAACCACTTTTCAAAAATAGTCTTTCCAAAATCATTTGTTTTAATGCACACGCACGATAGCGATCAACGATCCTCAGAGTACTTCTCGGTGTTCCATCGTAACACATAACTATATTATAATTTGACTTGTTCGCTTACAGATACCGAACTTTCACTTCCATATTTAATTGCACATTATTAATCCCTAACGCACACATATTGGGCGACAGTCAATCACGCATACATAGTCCATCATCCATTTAGGATTAAGGTATGTCACATTATGAACGTCACAAGCGAATAAATCCATAAATGGATTCAAGATCTATTCCGCTTGAGTCCAGTCCGATGTATTGTTAGTCCGGACAGCCACTATTTTCTAGAAGTCATCCTTTCTGATGCCCAAGACAAACATCTCTCCAATTGGACTTGATAAATGAAATACTAGTATTTTAATCAGTTTGCTCATTTCTGATTAAACTAAGGACATGTTTAGGTCTATCTACTAGTACAAGCTATCTTTCCATATTATGATCCAATCACATAATGCTGCTTAGTATTAGTTAAACATTAGACAATCAATGAGCTAATATTTGCTTCTATTTTGATTTATATGAAAAAACCGCATGAGGACATTATATAAAGAATATTACTGTAATACATGAATAATTTTATTAACCAATTTCTTCGAAAAAATTACAAGTATACAAACAAATATACTACAATTAGAGCACAAGATCCAACACTCAGTTATATCGTTTGTCACTCCTATCTATAAATCTCCTCTCAGTCTCATTCTAATTAGAAGTTACCACCTAGAATCTCCTCTCGGTCTCACTACTCAGCACAATCATATTAAAATTCTACATGATAAACTCTCCTCTCGGTCTCATTTATCTAGATTTTCCACTAGAGGCATCAATTCTAGTGTATTAAGCATTTTAATATAATTGAACAACCAATAAACCAACATCACGAATATTAATCTAAACTAATAATTAATATTACCATCAACCATCAATACAATCTAATACATCATAATGATCAAAATCCACACACGTATTTTAACAAACATGTAAAAGGCGGCTAACAAGTGTAAGGGTTAAGAATGCTCATTTATGGAGAACGATCCAATTGAACGTTGAAACGCGATTGATAATCATCCATATAGTATTTAACAATCATGAAATAAAATCTACACTATAGAAAATATTAAAAAGAAAATAAAAAATAAAATATCTACTAAGAAAACTAAAAGTTTACCATACTAATCTACAACCTCCTAACCTAACTTCTTTTTTTTTCGCTGATGAAAGAGCAATACTTATAGTAGAAAATAATTAAAACATTCAATTACTCAATTTACCCTACTAATAAACTCAACTACGACAAGTTTGACCAGCTTTTCCCCTTGGTTACCCTTCATTATTTTGATAGATTTTGGTAGTTACGAGTCCAAGGTCGTGACACTAGTTTGGAGGTCATGATGTTAGTACTTAAAAGGCTTGGTGTCACAACGTTGCATGGTTTCCTTTGTTCTGTTCAGAGGTTAATGCCACAACATTGGGAGATGAAGCTTGCGACACTACAAGTCAAAAGGCTTGGTACTGTGATGTCGAAAGGTGGAGGTTGCGATGCTACATCGATGTTGCAATATTACCTTCTTAAGTTTGCAACGCTGAAACTCCTTTCCTGTTTCCTTCCCTATTCTTCTCATTTTGAGCTGTTACAAATGCCTTAGCCATATATTAAGCTCAATTTCTCAAGTAGTTGATGTTTTTATTAAAACTTGTGCAAAAATGACTTAAAAACACATTTAAAGTAAATTCTAACTTAAGCAAAAAGAAACTAATAAAAAGAAAACATTACTTGAAAACAAGCTCATTAGGTGTAAAACGAGCTCGATTTGTCATGACGAATTACGATGCATCAAATTCCCCCACACTTAAGTTGTTGCTTATCCTCAAGAAAACAACAAAAAACACACAACAAGATGACCTTTGAATTATGTCAAGCAACAAGATGGCATGACAATTGAATATTGAATTTGCAAAAGGCATACCTCACATGCAACTTAGAAATGGTGTTTACCTAAGTACTTCAAAAGTAAATTTTCCTAGTTTACTAAATTAAAGAGCTTACAAACCTAGAGGTAGCTTAAATAAATACATACTTAATCATCTTTATCCATCAACACAAACTATATAGATACAATATATATGCAAAATCTAAATCCAATGCATTCGTTATTCTAACTATAAACAAGTCAAGAAGCTTATGTAAAGGAAATGTTTAGGTCACATAGGTCTCCTAGGCTTGTAACATTCTGAAGCTTAGAACGGTTTGAATTCAAAGGAAAATATAGGTCAAAACGGTTCAAGTACTAGAAATAATAAGACACATGACATTGTCCCCTTATCTTCCCCAATTTAATCATTAAGCTTACTGAACGTGCCCCAGAGTGTTTGCACCGAGGCTTAGGAAAATGTAATTAAATAAAGAATTAAGTGCGGTGTCTGCAAGTGTACAGGTTAATTTTTACTATAGTTTAGTTTTACAATGAAACACTTTGGAAGTATTCTGAGGATCATACCCAAAGAAGGTTTATTTAAACTAAATTACAAGTAATAAATAACACACCAACTAGGTATAAATACTACTCACGTATATATTATATTACGATAGAATAATAAAAAGATAGTTCACGAAATAAAATAAAAACTAAATACCAAAATCTCAATCAATAAAAGCAAATAGAAGGGTGACTCACTTCCATGTTCATGATTAACTTAGATCTGGGGTTTTTCACTAATTAGCTAACAACTAACCTAATTAATACCTTTCAGCCTATAACTAGATTAATTGATCAACTTAATTTACTTATCTTTCGACCTGATAGATTAAACCAGGTTACATTAAGTTGGTGCCAAGCAAACTATCCTTTTGGCCTCATCTACCTAAGTGACTTCCTAAAGTCATCAATTCTAGGGTTTAATTTAATTAACCTACTCTAGCTAATTTGTTGTGAAACCCTTAACCCAAGCCAATCAATCCCACTTCAGATTGCCAATCTTCTTAGAGTTTTAGCTCCTGGCCATTCTAAATGCAAACTCTCCTACCCGATTATTAAACCTTCAAATAAATGTAAAAACAAAGAGAAGGGAAAAAGAATGCTCAATATCCAAATATCTTAAATTGTACCTTGGATCATTGAACCCTCAAGTGATGTTGATCTTTGATTTAGCAGAGAAGAAAATAACAGAAAAGTAATAAAAAGAAAATAGAAACAAACTTGATATTGAAACTGAAAATAAATGTTTTAACAACTAAAAAGAAAAAAATTAAAAACAAACTAAAACCCTAATTAATTCTAAGAACTAAAATTAAGAACAGAAATCTAAATTCTAAAATCCCCTAATCAAGTCTTAAGAGCTAATATTTATAGTGTTTGTGTTATATGACTAAATTAGGTCAATTACAAGTTATGTAACAAGTTAATTAAGATTGTACGGATAAAAACAGCCCTAACAGTTATATGGGCCTTACAAACCTGGTGTCATGAGACCCTATAGTCCGTGTTGTAACTTTGATGGAAGACTAATTGGTCTTTCTGGATTGGATGGAATGTTGTGACTTTGGTTTCCTGGTGTCGTGACATCGCTGGCAGTATACTCCCTTTTGAAATTTGGATGGAATGTCGCGACTTTGGTTTATTAGTATCATGATATCACCTCTCGTAGCTCACCTTTTGGACTTGTGTTCGAAATTCAGCAAGTATTGATGCTTGCTTCAATGTCATAACATTCTCTTAGAATGTTGCGACATCTGGGGTAGTCCACTAACTCCTTAGACAAAAATATTATTGTGCACTCTTAATCAACTTGTTAGTTCTTCCTTAGGCCCTGATTGACTTAACATGTCATAAAAGAACATTAAAAGCTCAATTTATTACACTTAATTTCAAAACTAATTAATTTTAAAAATGAAATTACAAGTAGACCTGATCATGGGTCGGGGCACCTAGCGATAGATTGAAGACAACTTTTGACAGATTGACAACGAAGACATTGTTAAAAAAATTCGAGATAGATTGAAGACAGCTTTTGATAGACAGAAATCATATGCAGATTTGAAACGTCGAGATATTGAATATTCTGTTGGCGATAAAGTATTTCTTACAGTTTAGCATTGGAAGAAAATTTTGAGATTTGGTCAAAAAGGGAAATTGAGTCCTCGTTTTATTGGACCGTATGAGATCACGGAAAGAGTGGGACCAGTTGCGTAATGTTTAGCTTTGTCTGTGGAATTACAGAAAATTTATGATGTTTTTCACGTTTTAATGCTTAAAACATATCGATCGGATCCATCTCATGTTATTTCAACAGAAGATATTGAAATTCAACCTGATTTATCATACGAAGAAGAACGGATTGAGATTTTGGCACGTGAGGTGAAAGAGTTGCATAATAAGTGAGTTCCGTTAGTGAAAGTGTTGTAGCGTAGTCATAGTGTTGAAGAAGTGACTTGGGAACCGGAAGAGACTATGAGATCTCAGTAACCCCATCTCTTTTCAAGTAAATTTTGGGGAAGAAATTTAATTAGGGGAGAATTGTAATGACCTGATAGTCAGGGGTGTCAGAAAGTGCATTTTCGGGACTTTGTTTTTGTAAATCAGACTCGTAAATATTTATAATAAATATTTACGAAGTTAGTTGTGTAGTTAATTAGGTTTTGGTTAAGTGAATTTGCATGAATTAAAAGTAA
>CM025256.1:18929128-18940097 GCA_013677275.1 Gossypium schwendimanii
ATACATGAGGATTCAAACCCAGATCCTAAAGATAAACTAACACACATCCAACCACCGAACCAACAGGCTCATTCTGACATTGAAACGCGGAAATCAACCCAATTGCTCAACCTACTCACTGACCCTAAACACAAATCTTAAAACTTCTAACCTCAAATTTTAGGGTGTTACAACTCACCCCTCCTTAAAAAAATTTCATCCCCGAAATTTCCACTAACAGAACAGACGTCTAATCACAAAACTCACCACTACGCTCCTGCTATTCACGCTAACCTTGGCATACTACCATACCGTACTTAACCTTAAAATCTCATACACCTACTCAGAATAGTTAACCACTGAAGCAGATCAAATCATTTGTCTAACACACACACACACACACACACATACTATGCCATATTCAGAAACTCAATTTATTCACAAACAATAACACACCAAGTCAAAATATTTTACAGTCACACCTAATTCAATACCGATGAGGGCACTCCCTAATTTGATGCTTCATGGACCCGCATTTGAGACACGCTCCTAAATTTTTCCAATATTTTCCTAGATGGCATTTCTTACAATACTCACAAACTGACACATTCCCACCACAACTAGAACTTTCAACGATACCTTTACTAACACTCAACTATGATCTCACATGCTTCACAGACCAAGGCTCCAACCTCAAAGGACTACGATATCTTTTCTTCCCACAATCTAAACACTTACCTTGAACCGTCTTTCTATATCTTTCTATGCTAGCCTCAAATACTTTCTATAAAATTTCTCTCACTACCTGAGTGATCGCATCGGTACCAACCTCCGGGTTATCACTACTCGAAGCTGGCAAAACTACATTGACTTTCGACTCCTGAATAGGGACACGTCCCGGAGAAGTAGATGACTCTTTAAGAGTCTCACTAGACTGATCTTCACGATCTCGCTTACCTTCGGAATCCATATCTGTCTTGTGGCTAACTTAGAATATTTATATTTTTAGAAAACAAAAACAAAATAAATACAAAAATCTACATTTTTAATCTTACAATTTCAAATTTTCACCTGGACCAGCATCGGAGTCTCAGACATTTTATTTTCGTAAAACATTTCCAAAACACAAATCATTTCAAATTATTGTGGTAAAGTTTCTCAAAATTTTTTTCAAAACAACCACGTGCGCACACGGATAAGTAAAAACACAGGCTGAGTTTTTGCAAACTTGGCTCTAACACCACTAAATGTAACACACCAAAACCTGAACTAAAAGTTTTGACTGAATCTCGGAGGTTACATTGATCATCGAATTGATTTGGAAGAAATTTTACAAAATATGTTGCTGAAGTCTCATTTCAACATGGTTTAGCTTGATTCAAGTTAAACCGTTCAGTTATTTTTGGATTAAATAGAAAACTTCAGATTATGAAAATACATTCAGAGTTATAATTCTATAGTTTCCATAGTTTAGTTAAAATGGTACTTTACAAAAATGGTCCAAGTTTTAAATTTATAAAGTTCGAAATTAAACTTAAACCACAGTTCATGCAGTTCAAAATAGTTTATCAAAATAGGAACTGAAAGAAGACTAATTAACTTGCTTTTAAATGCGACTGTCCAAGACCTCCGGTATGCCGAGTCCAATTTTAGATTACAAGAGTACCTGAAAGGGAAAACTAAAGGGGTGAGCTACACGAGCTCAGTGTGAGTCTAAAATTAAATGTAAGAAGCAAAAGATGAAGAAACAAACCAGAATGCTCTCAAAACATTACCCAAACAACTGATCAAAAATACAAAATACGAATACAAAATCTACAAGCCGCGTTTATAAAATCCCTATCACACAATAGTTAACCACACAAGACTAAGTACTTTAGTAGATACAAAACAATACATGCACCCTAAAGTTCAGACAAACGACATGTAAACAGATGCAAATGATATGTAACAAGTAAGAAAATATCCCACCCATCTAGCCAAACGCCTTTCCGTCTCCCGTTCACACCACGAATGAGCTATAAGAAGCTTAACCAACCATGCACACCACACAGGACCTCGAAAGGCCCATCCAACCCTACACACCACGTATGTGGACTAGGCCACTCAGATAATAATATGTAGCAGAGCTGGCATATGTGTAATATAATGTAATGCGGTAAACCGCCTGTATTGATGAGTTACAGTTAAAACTGCCAAAACAGAACAGATCATACTTCCTTCTCTTCACAACGGAACCCAAAATTTTAATGCAAATGCTTGTATCCAAACAGATTATTACTTGACTTACAGAAACAATACACACATCTTGTGAACAGTTATACTTCAGCCATATAGAATCTGAAATGCAAATAATTGAACGATCAAATTTAGAATTAGAGGTCACGGTACCTAACCACTAGGTAACATCACTTAGGTAAGTCATTAAATGAATGTTATGCTAATAATTAAGACATAAATCTGTGCCAAACAGAGTCTCAACTACTCTTGCTAAGGCTTAGCCAAAGTTAAGAACACACAGGAACATGAAAGAGTCACAATTCGGCTCGAAACAAAAATTTGTAAATTAGGGCCATACGGCCATGTGGAAGCCTACACGCCTGTGTGGAGGGGACACACGCTCGTGTGTGTAGCTTGTGTAACTCACTATCCAAAAGTGTCAAAATTAAGTGCAGAGTAAACACGACCGTGTAGAAATCTCGCACGTCTGTGTGAAAATTGACAAAATCCCCAAATCATACCCACATGGTGGTATGGCTAGGCCGTGTGGCACCAAAAATCGCCCAAAAACCTTAATTCCAAATTTCACATGGTTGTGTGGACCGCCCGTGTGCGGCACATGCTCGTGTGGCCACCCATGTGGTCACGAAACCACACCGAAACAGGTTAAAACTCGTGGTTTTTACATCAAAATGGCCCCCAACACTTGGTAACTCAGAACTGTACCAAAATTTATAGAATAGCATGCAATACAATACCCAAAATCAATAGTTTCAGGAACATACAAGAAGTTACCGAATTCCATAGAATCCAACAACAATTCGATACCAAAATTGAATAGTTTCAGAACACATACCTTAGAATATGATAACAAGCACCGAGAACTGCTCGATTCGCTCCACCAAACCATTCAAAAACCTCAATTATTCACACAACTAAACTATTAGAATTTAATCTAGCAACATAAACGAAATCGAAACAATTCTTCCTTTAATTCTAAAGAAAAAACTTACCCAACTTTGCACTCAATCAAACGTAACAAACAAGGAAAATCAGCCAAACACGTCGATACTAAAACCCAGAATTCGTTTGGAAAACAAAAATACGATGGTAGTTAATTCTCCAACAATGAAAGAGAGAAAGGGAGAAAAACCAAAAAGAATAGCAAGAATGTGGAAAAAGAGAGGAAACAAAAAAATGGGGAAAGAGAACGTGCAAAAGAATTTTAGAAACAACTTCCTTTTTTCCAAAAATAAAAATACAAAAAAATAAGTAACATAAATAAATATATATATATAAAAACTTAAAAACAAAACTAAAAAAAAATTAATTCTTTAAACACACATGAGGATTCAAACCCAGAAAACTAACAGACATCCAACCACCAAACCAGCACGCTCATTTTGACATTAAAACGCATAAATCAACCTAATTGCTCAACCTACTCACTGACCCTAAACACAAATGTCAAAACTTCTAACCCCAAATTTCGAGGTGTTACAAAATAAATGAAATTGTAACCTTCTATTTATTTGAATTTGTAAAGAATGTGATTATATATCCTATGGTAATATACGAATAGGAACATATACGTGAAAGCACTTACCATGCCTATATGTGTAATTAGACAAAGTATTGTCTAACATGCTCTAAACTTTGTGAACTCTGAATCTGTCTCTGTATGAATAATAAAAATGTCAATGACCTTAATTGATATAAGTTATTTGTGAATGTAAGGTGTCATTGCAAACTTAGTGAAATAGTAGAATAGTATGTTTAGCATGCCAATAGAGATTAGATGCACATTAGGTTTGGGAGATGATCTACTCAGAGCTTCTCTGTTTCCTTTAGGCTCTACATTCATGTGCATCCTTTGATGCCCTCGGGTTTAGCACTAAGTGCACACTGGTTATGTCTAGTGGGTTTTGAGTATCCGATACATTTTATTAGAGTTTTTCTAAGGGCCATAAGCTAAATAAGTGAAAAATAAATTGAATAAATGAGTAAACAAATAAATAATATGACATGATATTATGTTCTAATTAATTGTAGTATAATTGGATTTTTTTCTTGAGTAAATTAAGATGATAGATAAAATGTTCCTTAATAAAGGAAAAACTATGGACTATTGTATAAGCATAAAGCCCGCAAGTAAAAATTACGAGAACTAAAATTTTAAAAATTATTCTCCTAATAAAGGAAATAAAAGTGTAACGTATAACTCCTAAATGAAGCCTATAAACATTTGGCTATAAAAGGAAAGAACTTATGTGTAACTATGTTAAACGAACTCTAATAAAAAATGGACATATGTTTGATTAAAAAAAACCATTCTAGCCCTACATAAGAGTCATTTATCTGTACTTCATAATGTGCTCGACTAATAAACTATTAATATGTAAGTTGAGCCCTATAATTTGGTATCAAGAAAAGAATATATTAGTAACACTAAAATGTGATATTAGTGAACTCCATAATAATCACTTCTGAAGGGCTTAACACTAATAAGGAATAAGAAAAGTAGGTTTATCCTTGTGTACTTACTGAGCTCAAGTGCTAGTTGCTTAAATGAGTAGGTTAAGAACTTCCTAAGAAGTTTTAGATTCTAGCTTGGGAGCATCGCATCACCATTCAAGTCTTGAGGTTGTGATTCATTTATTTTGGTTGCCATTGGTATTAAAATCTTGACATGTATACAAATACTTAAACTGAATTTGGAATTTGTAAATTTTATTTGTATTTTGAACCCATGCTAGTGTTACAAATTGAGCTTTGATTTTTTATTTAACTTGAATATGTTTATGTTGGAAAAATCCGGTTTACAAAATGATTTCTTAGCATGGCTGAAATTTAAAATTTTGAAAACCGAACTAGTTTGTGATATTTATAGTAATGAACTTTTTCCTTGAAAAGTACTGCTTTGTGCTAAGAGGATGTGTATTGTTCCTGGTTTTTAATAGAACAACTTTCTTTGTTATCCTCGTATCCTGAATTGTGTCAAGTATGTGCTCAAGCAACACAAACCAAACACAGAACAAGAAACGATTTAATACTGAAAGTAATTCTATCACATAGAAACCGATAGAAATAGTAATTCCTAGAAAATAGAATTTATTCATAGAAAAAAAATTCCCACTACTTTTTAGTAGAATAAAAATATATGAAACTTATGTATAAAAAAAAAACTTATGTTAATAGCTCAACCAATGCTATCTATTTATAGGGAGAGATAGGAGAATCTTGGTTAAATAACAATAACACAAATAATATTTATTTAATAAAAAATAATCTTTTAGTCTAACTAGAAAAGGGGCACACCCTTTCATTTCTCTTAAGGTTGTCACCCCTCACATGTTTATGTGAGGCAAATTGGACCCTTCATGTATTAAGTTTAATTATAAGTGCTTACTAGACTTTTATGTAACACCTCTCACCCGGTCCATTCGATGGACTCTAGTTATAGGATGCTACAACAATTTTTGAAACTTATACAGATGCATTTATCACAACTATACTGTTAAAGATGAAATCATCACTAATTAAACTTTTAAGTGATAATAGAAATAGATTTATTCGAGAAATAAGAACCATTCTGAAAAAAAAATTTGAAACCCAACGTAAGTATTGATACAAAACAAGTAGGTGTCGTTATTTATGTGTTAGGTATTGATACTAAAGTACGTATCGATACCATTTTAGTTCTTTGTCAAATTTGGTTCAAAATTTTTTATCCATACCTTGTAGAGGTATTAGTATTTTTATCACGAGTATCGATACTAGTGTTTAGGTATCGATACCAAACTTGGTTACTGTCAATTTTTGAAAACTTTCCATTTGACAAGGTATCGATACTTTGGTCCCGAGTATCGATATTTCTACCTATTTTGCTAAAAATTCATAAGTTAAAACGTATTTTATGCTCCAAATAATGTTCCTACTTAATATTCAAATAATACTTAACTCAACCAAGCCTATATCGAGTATTCTAAAAACGTTCATGCTTCAATTTCCTAACTTATAATCCAATAATCATCATCTATAAACATTCAAATAACCTACAAATCAAAACTTAAAATCATTAGTAGCCATAGGAAAATCTAATTCTAACAAAAATATCCCACATTGCCTTTATTCTTAGAGTTCAAAACCACAAAACATACTTAACCACAATGCCTTGCGTGGATCACTTCTTTGCCACTTCACACTCCCTGAATGCACTATTTATTTGTAGGATTTAGATAAAGAGTTTAAGATCAAACAAGCTCAGTGAATGTTCGAAAGTAGTACTAAGCATACACAATAACATATAAATGGTCTTAATCACCACAAATTGGATAAACGGATCTCCATCACATCAATGACTCAAAGAGTCTAACATGTCCCAAAAGTGTAGTATTAAGCTAAACACTCTCCAACTTACTAGCATGTCCCAATGAATGGAGCTTAGTTCGATATTCTCTTATCTCTCCAACTTGTCTTAGGGCCTCAACGTCCAAATCACAAAACACAAAGATGAGTACTTGTAATGCGTGGTTTGTGCAAGTGTACACAATCGTTATCAAGTAATAAGTAAAAGAGTTATTGTCTCCATAGGGACCGTGTATGTTAATCAATTAATTATAAAATTAATATTAACAATTTGGTAAGAAAAACACAATCTTTTTTAGGTGATTGATGATGAAATTAAATTAAATAATCTAGATACAAAGTGATCCCTAATGCAAATTAACCTAAATGCAATGTATGCAATGCAATGGAATGAATGAGTTGAGTTTAGCATCAAATTCACAAACTTCAACAATCAATAACATGAATAGGCTAGAATAATCACATCATTCAACTTAATTCATTTACATCATACTTAATAATGTTTTGGAAAATATTCCATAGCAACTCGATCTTTCATGAGCTTGAAACCAATTTTAAGTCCTTTCAAAATTTTTCACGTAGAAAAACATGCATACTACCATGATTATATGTAACCAAGGGTTTATTAGAATTCATGTGAAGTAATAGGGACGAGTTAGGTTTGAAATAGTTTAATCACATAAATCTAAAAGCTATGCAAGGTAATAGAGCTCTCTCGAGTTATTATGAACCTTTAATTTAATCGGGTTAGGATCTAAATTAAACATGCACCTTTCAATTACTACGTCCATTAATCGCCATCTGGTTAGGATTGATCAACTAATTCTAATGCATTCAATCACATTTTCATGAATGAAATACATGCATGATTTTAATTGAAATCATGAAAGACTGAGGCACAGAACATCATAAACATGATTTAAATGAACTTTATTTAATTGATGCGATCTATCTAGCTAAACAAAATTAAGTTACCATTGTTGATGAAAAAATAACAAAACAAATTACGAACATGATTAATATCCAAAATAAAACAAAGATAGGGAAGAGTAAACTCTAAATGGTTCGATAGTTATCTGAGAATCAATCGTAGTGGCTTAATCCAATCCTCGTGTTTGCCCATTCGCAAAGTGCTCATCAAGGTGGCTAACCAAGAGAGTATTTTATCAAAAATTTGATAGCTAATGGAGAGGGAAAATAGGGATGACTATGCATGAAAGGGAGAGAAAATGTGATGAGAGGAAAGAATGAGAAATGAAGAATGAATGTTGAATGAGGGATGAATGATGTTTGAGAGATGGAAGATGATGGATATGAGAAATAGGAGTGGGTATTTATAGTGAAGGTTGGTAGGTGGGTTTGCTAAAAATGGTGTGTAGAATTCCCCAATTTACTCACTTGCTTGGTCAGCCACACATTGTGGAAGGAAGTGGTTTGTTGGTTGCTGGATTCAAGCATGAAATCATGCTTGAATCAAGCAAGGGTGTGGAAGGTTGAAAGGGCAAATATGATGGGCTATTTTCTGATTTATTTGCAAGTGTAGAGACCTCTAGTAAATCCCCCAAAACTAATTTTTGGGCTGCTCACAAATGCTTTGCCGAATTGGACTTGTTCTCCCTTGTTTGGACGGTTTGGTGAACCAATTTTTTACCATACTTGTCCATCAATTGATCCATCTTCAATTGGATCAAATCAACTTCTTCATGACCCATTTTGCATGTGTTTTCTGTCCATATAGAGTGAATTTGGACATGTCCATGTAACTTTATTTTATAAACAAATCATGCATAATTTCTTTGGTCCAGTTGCATTAAATAATATCAAGATTAATATGTAGCATGAAATAATTAAATTATGCACAAATTTAATGCAAAATAACATAAAATTACATTCTTCATTAAATCATTCCCATTATTGAAATATAAACAAAATTCACTCAATTAGTGATCAATTACTTGGAATTAATATTATTTTTAAGTAAAAAGGGGCCAAAAACAACTATAAAAACTATATATAAATTAGAGTTTACAGTACTCACAATCCTATGGTATGCCAACTATATTCAATGGTTTCAAGATATCATAAGGCCAAAATATCCACAATTACACATATTTACTTATTGTTTTAATACACATAATCTCATTCACAATGCATGCTTAACATATACATATTTCATTGCAATTCAAGTGCCACAATAGTGCTCATTGAGAGATCATTTATTAGACTTCATATGTGTGCATATAATATCAATAAATCACATATCATACTAATGTATTTTTACATAATAATTGTTGCATTAGCATCCTATATCACAACACATCTTAGGCATGAATTTTCATCAAGGTAAAAAGTATAGGAAAGACTTACTCTCCAAAATTAGGATAGGGGTTTAGGTTAATCCAAAGCTCTTTATTAACACTATAAATCGCGTATACGAGCAGTTGTAACAGCCCGTTTTCAGTGAAATTAGAATAGTGGCTTATGGACCACAAATATAAAGTAAAAAAAAATTATTTTAATATTATTTTATGGTCTACAATATGATGGAAATATCGTATAAAAATTTCGTTAAGAAAATTTACCATTTACATGCCTAATTTGATAAAAAGGACTAAATTGCATTAAGTACAAAGGTTGAGTTCTAATAGCTAAAAGTATTAAATAGCTATAGAATTTTAAATTGGAGGTTCTTATATAGTAAATAGGCCATTAAAATGGTTGGTGGATAAGTATGAATAGTCATCATTGGAAATTTAATGAAATATTAAGGTTAATTTTGGAAATTTGTGATTAAAGTTATAATAAATTAATTAAATAAACTATTATCATCTATTCTCGTCATCATCCACCAAAAAAAAACCTTGCCATGGAAGCTTGAAAATTTAGGCAAGCTTATTTTGCTCAATTAGGTATGATTCTTTGTCCCGTTTTTGATGATTTCTATGTTTCTAGGATCGTAGGAGCTTAATTTAGCTAGTTCAGGGATTAATTTGCAAAACTATTAAAATATTAGTGTTTTTTCCATTTATGAATATGCTTGAATTTTGAAGTTTGATGATAGAAAATGAATGGTTGTTGTTAGGTAAACAACTTTTGTAAAGAGAATTTTGATAAAATTATCAATTAGGGATTTAATTGAAAAAGATGATAAATTTATGGTAAAATTTATGAATTTTGTGAAATATATGGAGTGCTATTAATATGTATAAAATTGGCTAGGCTTGAGTAAGGATTAAATTGTATGAATTTCATTTTTTCGAGCCTAGGGACTAAATTACAAAGGAATTAAAAGTATAGAGAAAAATGGTAATTTTGCCAAAGTACCATGTTGGATTAAATTGAATGGGAATTATATTGAAATTAGTTAAATTCATTCGTATAGATCTTGTCAAACCTTATACAGAGTTAGATCGATGCAAAGAGAAAATATCAGATTAGTTGCCTCCGTATCTACGTACACTTATCGAGGTAAGTTCGTGTAATTAAATTGTACATTTATGTGTTAAATTTAATTATTGTTTGTGAATTGTATAATTGCCATGAATAAATATCGGTTGTATATTCGAAAATTACCAAGTCTCGTTTGAACCTTAGGAATCCGTAGTATACAAATGACATGTCATTAGGGTCACCAATTTCAACTCTTATGAGCTTCTCGATACTCAGCTCGCATGAGCTTCCCTTTGTTCAGCTCGCATAAGCTTACCGTTTATATCTTGTATGAGCATACATGTACATTAATTGACGAATTACAGCTCAGTACACTCTATGTGTACTACCCATGTATCCAACGATATTCTAAATGGTTCAACGGGCACAGTTTTGTTACGAGATTATATGAGTTTGATATGAACTATTACTGGTATCTACATGAAATACATGAAATATGATTATTTGATGAACTCAACCATGTGTTTTGGATCTTATATGATATTTTCATGGCTAATATGTTGGTGATAATGTGTTTAGGCTTTTGGCCAAATTGGTTGAGATATGCTATGTTTACTTACCTATTTTATGGATATATGGTAAGTTAAATTTCATGCTATAATAACTTACTAAGCTTAAATGCTTACTTTGTGTTATTTTATATGTTTTATAGTAATTTGGAAGCTTGTTCGGGTTGGAAGCTGGTTGGAGTTATTTTACACTATCCAACAGTTCTTTCGAAACTTTCAGTAAATTAATTCCAGTTATAATGACATGTATAGGTTATTTTGGCCAATGTTGGCATATAAATGTTTTGTTGAGATAAACTATTTATATGGCTTGTGTTTGGTATATTTTGATGTGTATATAAGTGACCATATCATGTTTGATGTGTGATTGATATGGTAGAATGAAAGAAAGTAAAATGTGGTTTGAATATGCATATATGAATTTGGTCATTTAGGTAAGTTGA
>CM025256.1:19019179-19038595 GCA_013677275.1 Gossypium schwendimanii
CTCATTTTTGCAATAAGCTCGTAAGTGCACTTATGGAGAAATATGGAGTGACTCAACGAATTGCCACTATTTACCATCCACAAACAAACGGGCAAGATGAAGTGTCGAATCAAGAAATCAAGTCTATTTTGGAAAAGACTATTAAACGTAACAGAAAGGATTTGAGTTTGAGACTAAATGATGCACTTTGAGCTTATAGGACATCTTACAAGGGACCAATACGCATGTCACCTTATCGACTCGTTTTTGATAAACCCTGCCATCTCCCAGTCGAATTAGAGCACAATGCATTTTGGGCAGTTAAGCAGTGTAATATGGAGATGGAGTCTGCAGGAAGGTCTCAGAAGTTAGACATCCTGGAACTCGAGGAAATTAAAAACGATGCATATGAAAATGCTCGAGTTTATAAAGAAAAGACGAAGGCATTTCATGATAAGTTAATCAGTAGAAAGCAGTTTTCAATAGGACAAAAGGTTCTCCTATACGACTCCACCTTAAAAATTTTTGCTGGTAAGCTTCGATCCAAATGGATAGGTCCATTTACTATTACCAATTTATTCTTGAATGGTGCAATGAAAATTCAAAGCGAAGAAACCCAGAAGTGCTTTAAGGTGAATGGTCAGTGACTGAAACCGTTTTACGAGAATTTTCAAACGCACACAGTTGAGGAGATTGTTCTCGAGGAGCCCAGAATTTGAATAATAGGTCGTCGAGCTAATGATGATAAACAAAGCTCTATTTGGAGGCAACCCAAATTTTCCCTTTATGCAAATAAAATTTTTGGAAGGTAAAACGGAAAGTGAAAATGTATGTCGAGGATCGGTTCTGTCTAAGGAAAGATTTGGTACTTAAGAATGTTCACTGTGACTCACCTCTCTTTCTTGGGAACTGACCTGGTGCATTTATCACGACTATTTTACTAAATTCCATAATCTTGGTTTTTAATTTATTTATTGAATATCTAAGCATAAACTTAGCTAATTCGAGAAATAAAAAAATACACATTTTATTTATTTAATTTTATCTTATTTTTCTTTTATTTCGCAGGTAAACCTTCCAAAATAAAATTGAACCCACATGTTAGCCCATAAAATTCCTCTAATTTTAGTTAAGGCCCAAACTACCTACCCACCATTTAACCTAACCATTATCCAAGCTAACCCATTAATTACAAACCACCCTTAACCTATCAGACCTACCTAAATTCAAACCCAAAATAAAAAATCACCCATAGCCCAATAAAACCCCCCCAAACCGTCCACCTATCTAAAAGAAATAAAAAAACCCTAACCTTTCACCCATCAAATCCTATCCATCTTTTCACCTAGAAAACTACAACTCCACTACCCCCATTTTAACTCACCTCTCTCTCTCTAACCGTCCACCCTTTTTAAAAGAAACCCAACCTTTCACCAATCAAATCATAGCAATCTACCTATCTTTCACCTAGGAAAACCCCAACCCACTATCAATTTTGATCGACCAAAATTAAAGAAAAAAAACAAGCTAAAACATTTTTCAAATATTACATTTTTTCTTTTTATTAAACCCCTTCCCTTTTTACAAGCAACACCACCACTCACCTCTACTCGCCAACACCATCCTAGCATGGTCCGCACACGTGACCGTACGGTACAAGAACTACCCTCCGCAGTAAACCGACGAGGAAACTGCTTCTCCGGTCCACCCTTTGTAACCATCGACTCCGATGAGTCTCCTCCCTTTCTACCGCCGCAACCGCGTCATCTTAGGAGAAATCAAAGCCTAACTTCGATTACCGTTATCTACCCGTCCCATGAGCCCCCTATTTTAGATTACCATTCTCCAAACAGCCCACCCGAACCACCAAACTCATCCGATAGCCAAGACCGTCCTTCCCCCCGACCAAACTTACATGCATAGCAACCAACATGACTGGGGCCTTCAAGAAGAACTATGTGACCCCCAAGCGATAGTGTTGAATCACATTCGACGTAAAGACAAACCAGTGCTCACCAACAGCCACCGTTGGCCGGTTTATCAACTCCGATGGCAGACGATGCCAAAAATAGTAGAGATAAAACGAATGATGATAGAAGTCGAGCCTCTGACCATTAGGACACTGACTATCGCCCACGTGAGCGCGGCCGATTTTGACAAGAAAGAGGATTCATACCCCTAAAGAATAGATTCTACAGGAATCTAACGTTTACGAACCCGACACACTAAGCACGATTTGAACAAATCCAGCATCGCCCTCTTCCAATTTTTAAACACGTACACCTATTCTTGTTATACTATTTAGACATTGAAGAACATGTTAATCAATATTTTGACACTATTGGATGGACTGATTTTGCTGCCATTGATGAACCTACATATTATGAGTTGGTTTTTAAATTTTATTCTACATTTCACTTCAACCGTTTTGCTAACACCGTGGATACACTTCGCGCTGTCTATTTTCGCTTGCTTGGTGTGCATTATAATTTGTCAATTTCTGAGTTTAATGTTGCTTTGGGATTTGTTAGTGAGGACTATTTAGCAACTGATGACTATTATGAATCATATCTCGACATACAACCTGGCTTTGATGCTAATGAAGCTTTGGCATTGTTAACTGAAATGAGACAAATGTCGTACGACCCGAAGCATTGTAAAGACATAGGAATTCATAGTCCTACACTTAGATACATACATAGATTCCTTACTTTCAATTTTTCCGGACGTAATGATGCATCTGTATCTTTAACTATGACTGAATTATTCTTTCTATGGTGCATGCGTTCGAGTAGGAAGGTGAATTTAGGTTATTGGTTTGCTATTCAGTTTCACCAGATTTTGCAGTCGAATTGGCCGCTCATTTTGGGTACATACATCACATATTTGGCCTCCAATTTGAATCCATCAGCTATCAATTTTAGTTCTTTAAATTTGGCATACAAAATAGATGCTTTAGATACATACTGCTTGGATTCTATGGGGTTACTTGTCGGTACCCCTTCTTCTTTTTATTTTGTCCCTCCAAGTATAATGACGGATCGATCACATAGAGTGTTCCAACGAAGACAGCAGCATGGAATAGAGCCCCCCACGTCTGTCGAAACTCGATTAACTCAAATCGAGAAAGGACTCGACTCTTTACGTACCTTAGTAACAGACGTTCTCACACACCTACGAGGTCACCCTCCACGACATTGAAATACATGAGGAGTTTCTTTTTCTCTCATTTTTCCTACTTATCTTTACTTTTTATCCTTTAATTCAATTACATTGGGACAATATAAAATAAGTAGGGGGAGGGGACAATTGGTTCTATTTTACTTATCTATCGTCGCTATTTTTGCATGTTTCTCGCAGAAGGTAAGCAATTTCCTTGATAAATTAGGATGGTACACTTATGGTTTGACCTATTTAGCTATTTAGTTCTTTACATATAAACTTTTCAATAGCATGGACTCAGTTGAAAAGAAAAGAGAAAAGAAAAAATAAATAATAATAATCATCTTATACGAATGTTAAGAGTGAAAATTAGGGTTATACACCGGACCGAGTAATCAGAATGTGGTGCTTGGGTTGTCATCACATCTCGTGTAAAAAGGTTCGTGTAGCTGTCTAATTTCTTTGCACTCACTCCGCTAACAAGCTATCACAAGTAGGGCAAAATAACCAGCTTAGAGACATCCGAATCGAGTAACCATAACATGGTTCTTGGGTTGTCATCATGTCTCGCATAAAAAAATTATAAAATGTCCTAAGTACAAAAATAAATAAAAATAATAAAATGAAGGGTAGGTCATTCTTATTTCTTATGCTAGGTTATTTGAGATGATAATATGTAAGAACTAAATTGTTGAATTGTGCAAACCATGGGGGTTAAGTCCTATTATGGAGGGAATTTTCCCTTTTACAGATGCATACATAATGCTCGAGGACTAGCATGAGCTAAGTAGGGGGATTTGATTAAATGCTGAAGTTACCTATTTTATGTAATTAAATTGGTCAATTTATGATAATGCACCACTGATTTTTTCATGTTTATATTGAATTTTATACAGGGGTGCAATTTGGGGCTAAATAGAAGAAAAAGGAAACAATTGGACTAGATTGAAAGAAGAAGCAAAGAAGGGGGGTTGAAATAGAATTTCGAAAAGATGTAATTGGCTGAAATTTTTTGGTTGACTTAGTTAGAGATTTTGTACGGATTTATTTTGATCATGGGGATATTTTTCCTTGATTTTATGCACTTTCTATGTATAGTGGCTTTAAATTAGGAAAGTTGGCTCAAAGCCACTAGTATAAATAGGTGGTATTATGTTCACTTCATGATCAAGATTTCATCTTCTAAAATGATCAAGCTTTCATCTTCTAAAATATAATCTCTTCTTCCTTCTTGCAAATTTATTTGCTGTCATTGGTTCCTTATTTTTTTTATTTGTTAATTTCCAGCTTTGGAAACATTGCACTAGTAGCCAAACCCTTGTGTCACCAACCTACACCCACCACTTACGTTTTCTTTTTTCAAATCCCCTTTTCATTTTAGATATATCAAACTCTAGCATACCCTAAACTTTAGTCAACTAAACCGTTTTCAGCTTTAGGACGGAGTTAACCCCATCAAAGACCCGTGAGTTACGAACGCGAGCAATTTAACTCCTAATTTTTAGTTTTTATTATTTATCTGGATTAAGAGTATGACTTCATCAACTCACAAAGTCAAATCAACACTAAGTTAAAAAGGACATCATTTGAGTTAGTATAGTTAGACATACAGTTGGAATTCCGAAAGGATCAATTGTCTAATTGGTTTTCTGTGAACAAATTGGCGTGCCAAGTGGGGATTGCTGTTTGGTTCCGTCAAGGGAAGTAGCAACTGGATTTAAATGTCCCACGCGGTTGAGGGCATTGGTTCTAGCTAGGCTCTTCTAGAACGCAAAGCTGCCGGAGTTCTAAATCACGAACGTTTTGTTGGTTGTTCGATCGACAAGGGTTAGTTATAGGACGTTCCATAACTAATTTACACAAGGAAGAGTTGGTGTTCGAGGCGTCCTTGGTAGCTATAACTAGCTTATTGGAAAAGATAAGTTCATTCAATTTTGAAGATCGATTCAAAGACGGAAAAACCCGTGCCTGAAGCTGAGCTAAATTTAATTGATTTTTCTTCAAATCTACTTAACTATTTTTCTTATTTAATTGTCTTCAGTTTTTACTGTTTACACATTTTTTCCTCTGTTTATTTCAGGATTCATATTTTATCCCTCCAAACTTCTTGGGCACGATAACTGCCCAGACATAAATCTGGTCGAGAGAGGAATAATTTTTAGTAAACCCAGTCTCTGAGAGATCGACCCTACTCTCTATACTGTTCAAATTTGCAAATTAGGTGTAGGATTATATTGGTGGAATCGACAACCATCATGTAACGTCGTAATTAATTTTAAAACCTTGCAGTGGAAAAACACTTTAACAATTCTTATCTCTTAAAATCGTAGAGTCATTGATTTCAAAATTCTACATCAAAAACTCCATAAACTTGTTTCAGCACTAATTGGTATGAACCTTGAACCACGTGTGTTTGGTTGTACTGTATATGTACACCGGGTTACAGGCAAGCTAGATCCACGAGCTGTCCGTTGCATATTTGTTGGGTACATAAATTTCAAGAAGAGATATCGGTGCTATGATCCTAATGAAAACAAAATGTATATAACCCGAGATGTTACATTCCATGAAGATATTCTTTTTTTCAGTGGTCATGAATGCTCTCTTTAGGGGGAGACAACACTCATGAATTTTTCCAAGAACAAGCAATAATTAATATACAACCAGATGTTGAAATTTTAAATATCGATACAAATCTTGAGTTTGTACATCCTGAGAATGTTGATGACACTCATGAGAATCAAGATAGTACAATTTCCCAAGCCTCACCAATAGCCACAGAAACTCTGAATATGTCTCCTAAGGTAACATCATAACCTTAACCACCTTTAATACATGATTCAACTCTTTTAAAAATGGAACCAATATGTTTAATTAGGATAAATAGAGGAATTCTAAAAATTCAATATGATACCGATTTTAAAGTTAAGACTAAATGCCCCATTAACAATTACATCTCTTCTCATCGTTTGTCAAAGTCTCATGAAATTATTGTAAATAAATTATCTATTGCATCTATTCCAAGTAATGTGCAGGAAACTTTGATGGATTCAAAATTGAAGAAAGCTATGAATGATGAAATGGAAGCCTAACAGAAGAATCATATATACGAACTTGTATCGCTGCCCTTAGGGAAGAAAATGGTAGGGTGTAGGTGAATTTTTACAGTCAAACTCAATCCTACTAGAATCATAGATCACTACAAGACAAGACTTGTTGCTAAAGGGTATACACAGAAATGTGGAATTGATTATAGGGATACATTTGCTCCTATAGCAAAAATAAATACCATATGAGTTCTCATTTCCATAATTGCAAATCAAGACTGGCCACTGTGACAGTTCGATGTTAAAAATGCAATTCTTAATAGAACTTTGAAAGAAGTATATATGGATCCTCCTCTAGGCATAAACTGTGATGGCAAAGTATGCAAGCTAAAAAGGGCATTATACGAATTGAAGCAATCCCCTAGAGCATGGTTTGAAGGCTCTTAACTTTCATGAAGAAGATTGGGTACAAACAAAGTGATGTCGATCATACTCTCTTCGTAAAACAAGATTTTAAAAAGGTGACTGCTCTTATTGTGTATGTTGACGATATGATTGTTACAGGAAATGACTCAAATGAGATAGCCACCCTCCAAGAAAGCCTTGTGATTGAGTTTGAACTTAAAGATCTTGGGCACTTGAAATATTTCTTAGGCATTGAAGTTGCAAGATCGAGTAAGGGAATCTCTATTTGCCAACGAAAGTATGTGCTAGATTTACTTGCAGAAACTAGGATGCTTAACTGTAAACCTGTTGCAACTCCCATTGAGATGAACCACAAGTTAGCCATTCAACAAGACTAGACTTCAACCAACAAGGACAGGTATCAAAGATTAGTAAGGAGGCTAATATACTTATTGCATGCGTGTCCTGACATAGCATATGCGGTAAGTATTGTGAGCCAATTAATGCATACACCAAGTGAAGATCATATGAAGGCTATTTATCGGATCCAGCGATACCTAAAATCTTCTCCAGGAAAAGGATTATTTTTTGCTAAAAATGGAGATCAAGAAATCAAGGGATATACAGATGCGAATTGGGTTGGAAGTCAAACTGATCGAAAATCTACATCGGGGTATTTTATGTTTGTTGGAATTAACTTGGTTACCTGGCGAAGTAAGAAACAAAAGGTTGTAGCCAGATCAAGTGCAGAGGTAGAATTTCGTGGAATGGCACAAGGTATCTATGAATTGCTATGAATAAAATGTGTTTTACATGATCTTGGTATATCTCTGTCAAAACCTATGAAGTTATTATGCGATAACAAGGCAACCATAGCAATTGCAAATAATCCTGTTCAACATGACAGAACCAAACATGTGGAAGTTGATTGACACTTCATCAAAGACCATCTTGACAAAGGTGCAATTAATCTTCTATTTGTGACATAAAAAGAACAACTAGCAGATGTTCTAACAAAGGCTGTATCTGGAAAGATTTTCAAAGCTCACTTAACAAGTTGGGAATGGTTGACATATATTCACCAACTTGAGGGGGAGTGTTGGCATGAGCAATCTAAGGGAGAAAAATCTGTTATCAACTTTGACAGATTGTGTAAATAATTTGTTTACTTATTTGTAATTAATTATCTTATGTTTAGGCTATAAAATAGTATCTTGTTGTATAACAATTAGTATAAATATATAGATTGTAATTGCTTGAAGAAATACATAGAATTATTCTTTAGTATCTTTTTCTATAAAGAGATCATGGCTTTCTGTTTTTTTTTTTAAAAAAAATCCATTTTTATATACTCTCATAGAAACAATATCAGGAATTTCATCTTTTTCCAATTGCATATAGAATCGAAAATGGCTTAGGTTTAAAACTTTATTTATTTTCATAATAGATTGTTTGAGTTTATTTTTTAAAAAAAACATATATCTATTTTTTCTTTGAAAGCTTTCAAAACACTAATATAAATTGATAGAAGTTATAGTCTTTCATAATTTAGGTGCTTCAATAAATTTTAATATCCACAAACCAGAATAGACCCTTACTTTCTCTCACTAAAGAAAATCAAAAGATGACATAATGATAAGTTATTACGTTAAAATTATTACGTTAGACCTTTCACATAATCACTTTATATTGAAGTTTTCTAAGTTGATAAGTTTTTTGAATTTATATGGGAAAAAAATATTTTTTTAATTTCACATAATATAAGACTAATTATTGTATTAGTATCTTAATTGTATTTTCACAAAAAATAATATTATATATTAATATGATCATTTAACTTATAACATATTCATAAATCTAATAACTTTAAACATTCAGCTACATTATTTTTAACTTTAATCTTAATGTATTTTATTTACACAAATTACATTAAAATTATATACATACAACCGATCCAATCAGCGAACGAAAATATAAAACTAATTAATAATATAATATACAATGAAAGGACAATCCATTTCACAAATATCGATGGTTCCATCTTATTATGTGATTCAAATGTCATAATTGCAAATAAAAAAAGAAAGAACCCAAAATTCCTCTTTCACGTCGACTGCATTTTTTAGATTTAATTTGTTTTTTTGGATATTATTCTTTTTAATAGTATAGGGATTAGATTGATACATTTAATAATAGATGAATTAATTTAATTCAATCCCTATAATATAGAAACCTTATAAGTACTTAACCTTTTCCTTCTATGGTTTTGTCATTTTTTTAATAAACTCACGCACATATGACTAAAATTTAGGTATAATATTAAATTTAGTCCCTAATATTTATCTCTTTTTATCACTATAGTTTTAATTCCTTTTTTATCACTTCGACTCTCAACCTTTAAAATTTAGTAAAATTACGTTTTTCTAAATGGAATTAGACCGTGAAAATTTTAACAACATTTATGTGGTAACTCATATGACTATTCCCGTGTGCATAGAAATTCAGAAAAGTATAAAATTATAAAGAAATCATCAAATTTTAAAAAATATTCATGTTAACAATAAAATACACGTAGTTGTTACACGAGCAACCACATTGTTATTAAAATTTTAACAGTTTAGTCAATTTTTCATTTCAAAACAAAGCAATTTGATTAAAACTTAAACGTGAGAGCCGAAGTTATCTAAAAAAAAGGTTTTAAAATCAAAATGAGTAAACTTTTAAAAACTAAATTTATCATGCCTAAAATTTACCTTTGCATTTACCAAAAACTCAATCAATCTTTTTATCAGAGTTTTCACATTTCATTGAGTAAAAGATTAAAAAATTTTAGGTACTGGTACTTCCCCCTATGTTGTTGCCTTAAGGGATTAAAACTGGAATTAGGAATTCAATTAAGGAATGAAATTAGGATCAAAATGTAAAATTAATAATATAAATCTATAGTACAACCAAAGAAGCAATCCTTAGCTGCAAGAAAAAAACTTGGAATAATTTCATAATTGAGTTGTATCCTACCTTAATTGGATCTAACTTCTTCACTGGGGTTTGAAGGAAACATTTCTAGTTGATGCTGCTCACTTGAACTGACCCAGTGTGGGTACAGATTCATGTTGCAGCATATGCTGCTTTGGTTTAGATAATAAAACACACCACACTAATTTATCCACAAATAAAAGAAAAGATGGACCATTAGCTTTCATTCTGATCTATACATTAAAGCAGCATTAAATTCCATTTCAATCCCCACAAGGAAAGGGTTAAGTAGACCTCAAAATCTCCTTGGGTAACAAACTTAAACAGATTAGCTAATTAATTAGAAAAACTAGCTAATGTATATGACAAAAATGATAAAGATCTTGGATCATAATACATGGTTAATTATTTGATTAGGCATCTAGTTATCTGATACTATTAGTCAGAATTAGAGCCAAAGAGCTCCGGCCTCCTTGAGAAGTGGTACCAAGGTTCCATTAATATGGGAAGCCATGACCCGGTCCATAGCACCTATCAGCTTCCCACCAATAAAAACAATAGGAACAGGCTGTGAGTTGCCAAGAAGTGTGGTGAGTGCCATCTCCATCTCTTTCCCTCTAGGGTCTTGGTCCAGCTCGTACACGGTTGGGTTCACCCCCATTCCACAGAACAGCCTCTTGGCAGCATGGCACATGCAGCAGCTGCTCACACTGAATATCACCACTGCGCTCTCTGAGGCCAGCTTCACCACCCTCTTCATTGGGTCCGACCCCATGCTCCTCAAGCTCATTGGCAAGTAGAAGCCCCAAGAATCACCCTCACAATACATTCTCTCTAAAGAAATAAAAAGCAACTAATTCAAAGGCAGTGATGAAGTTAAGTTAGTGAAAGCTTGTGGAGAGGAAGTTGGTAATGGGGAAAGGCAGTGATGTGAAAGCATTTTATAAGGGGTCGGTGGTTGCGAGGGCATGGTAGTAAATAAAGTGGGGTTTGTCCGTTGTTGTCGCACCGCGTGCGTGAAGGGTCTCGTGGGATTTGCTTTAAAAGGATTTTTGTCTGCAGCATGAGGAGAGGACAACAATACAAAATAAAATCCTAGAGGAAGCTTTAGTGGAAATATAGGTGTCAGTTGTGGAAGGCGGCTAGGGGTAATCTGTTACGCCATTTACCTATGAGTTTAAAGACAAATAATGCTTTCTTTTTCTTTTTTTGGGCTTTGGTAAATCACACATTTGTATTAAAAGCAGACCCTTGTTCCAATCAGGCCAAAACTGAAGGGTTATTCTCGCATGGACGGCTTGGTTCGTCCTTGTTGTCGGGGGACCTTGAGTTGAGATTAAACTTTTGGTTTTTGTGACATGACGCGACCCTTGGGGCGCATGTTTAGCCTTCTTCTTAGTTTTTGTGTGGAGTGAGTGACTCTCAAAAATAACAAACCAACATTTTGATGTGTTCAGTCTTGGAGATGATGTTTTGATCATCCATGTTTTCTTGGATTTGTTGCTTGACCTCCTTCCTTGTATCCCCCTTTTCAATGAAAAGGGCTGTGTAGCATTATACCCTCTAAAAGCATTCGGTCATGGTCAAACCAGAAATTCTTTTAATAATAAAAAAGAAAAAGTAGTACTAAATTGTTAATTTGTTTACTTTTGCTTAGCTAATTAGTTTCTTTTCTGGTCAGTTGCAAATTACGTGGTTTAACGTAAGATTTGCTGTCGCTGTTACATAGAAAATTGAAAAAAATCAAGTGATATGATCTAACTTCCAATATCTCCAAAGCAAAAGCAAAAGCAAACACACACATGTATATATATATATATATTAGTAGCACCAAAGAACAATGTTTGCCCTACTTTCTCCATTGGGGACCATTTTCCCAACTTGGTACCATGTACCAAACAAAAATACTTCAAACATTTTACATGGAAATGACATAGGATGTTTTTTTTAGCTAAAAGCAACAATAATATGCTCTATTACCTTTTCAATTCTTATGTAATGTCCTAATCTACTTTAGGACAAAGGTGGTCATCACTATATGGAACTAAGATTATATAGTTTCATATCAAATTATTACAACTTTGTAGCAGTCACCATCCATACATGCTTTCTAAAATCAGTTAAAACTTGAGGCGAAATGCCCACAGCTTGTGCGAAAACATTGTAGAGATTTGAAAAAGTTGGGGCAATAATTATATGTACATATGTGTGTGAGTGTTGTAGATTCCACACTAGCTATATAGTGGGAAACTGGGAATAGCAACTCACAAGTTGAATAAATTAGCAAATATTAATGAGACTACATTTGTTGGGATGTTAGAAATATTAAACCGACTGAACCGATCATGTTGATGAATTAGGTACAATTTCATGTTTGGAAGGAAAGAAATCAAAGGGAGCAACAGTGAAAGGGTGGAGAGGGAATTAAGGGGGGGGGGACCATCTCAAGTATACAATTAACTTGAGTTGTTTTTACTTTATAACATTGCATTAATTGCGTAAAACAGTAGAGTTGCAGAGTATGTATATATATATATATATATGCATGGTATAAAAGAACGAGAGTTACTGTGAGGCAAGGATCAGATGTTCACCTAAAGGCAAGACAAGGTGGCAGCAGTTGCTTTGTAGTGAAAGGAAAGAATAAAAAGTAGCAAAGTTGAGGCGTGACCTGCACCCACAGGCCTTACTGGGACGGCGGGTACGGTTTAGCGCCGAATACCGGCTAAATATCAGGATCCCTTTTTTTTTGGGTCGGGTAGATCCAACTACGTACATGACCAATTTTTTGCTGCTATGTCGCTCTAGTCTTTCTTTTCTCACGCTCATATTATCAAACTCAATTCTATACTATTTTTCCTCGGTCTCTTTTTAGTTAGGGTTAATTCCACTATACCTCTCTTCTGAACTATGGTTCAGGTTTTAGATTATTAGTATCATATTAATTAGGTCATTCTATCAATTTGGACGATAAATACTAACTTGAAAATATATGATGTGAAGCATATTAAAACACACCGGTTAAATTTTAAGTATTTCGAACCTTTCACATGGAAAACCTGGATCTTACATATTAAACTGACCATTCACCATGCATGGTGATGGAGGTGGGGAGGTTGAGGCAAGTTTGATGGCTATTGTTCGATGGATGTGGGGAAATAAAGATAGGGTGGGGCTGTGTGATAAGAAGGGAGTATGATTAGTTTTGCTGCTATTTCTGCAGTGGTTTATGGTTGTTTCACTCATGTTCCGAAACTGTTAGCCATGCGAGGGGCTTTGAGGTGGCATGAGTTTACATATTTAATGCTCAAGTTGAGGACTAAGCTGATCAAAAGACCTGGTTGATATGATAGGTATACATTAAGGACTCAAGTAAAACGTTTTAAAGTTTAGAGATCAATTTAAAATCTGGACTTAGTTTAGGGATGTGTAACACAATTGACCCTTTTAATTAATTATTCCTTTTCCTTTATATGGTTGACCTTCACCCACGCATGCTGAGCAGAATCCCAGCGCTTCTTTTGTGGAATTAAGCTGGTTATTAGACAAAAGATAAACTTGGAACAGTAATTTTCACTGTTTCGAAAAAGGACAAGGCAGAGTTTTTGAAGAGTCTGGAAGTTGATTTACAGCTTTAACGTGCAACTGGGTGTGGGCTCTGTGTTTATTCGATGATGAGAGGGTGGGATATTGCTTTTGCTAGAGGCGGATTCAGAATCTATTGGACTTTTTTCCCAGAGTTGATAGGTGCTCTGATTCTTTCTTAAGAAATTACACATCAAGTGCAATAGACAGGAACGTGACTATAATATAAATCCTAACATATCCACTTTTATATATTTTATACAATTTTCATATATTAAGGTTGCCAACTAACAAACTTTCACCATTTCTATTTAGTTTATTCGGTTATTTAATCTGTTAGAGAACTTTTCAGTTTAGTTTAATGCATATAATTGTATTAAATTTAAATTTTTATAAATAGAATTTTTATTCAATTAAAGCGTAGACGATCATTTCCCTTAACTTAATACGGCTCCTTTTGTTTCATTGAAAATAATTTCCGGAAAATGACTTACTTTTCTGGAAAATCTAATATTTTCTGTTGTTTGGATGAATCTGTGTAAAATATTTTATATTATTTCGCAAATTTCCTAAAAATATTTTATAAAAGTTGTTTTCAATGAAACAAACATACATGTAAGATTTATGATAAAGATTTTATATGAAGTAGTGAATTTATTACAAAGTGATGTTAAGGTGAAATTATAATAAATAATGAATCTTCATGATGTTAAGGATTAAATTGTAAACTTTGTGAAATTTATAATTGAAACAAGAGAAGTGACATGCATGAAAATTTGTTTTGTGAAACAAGACATTATAATGAATTATTTGATTAAAGTGCTTATATAGTGAAAAATAAATTACATGGCAATAGGGACTAAATTGAAAATTTCACAAAAGATTAAGTGTGAAACAATTTAATATGTGAATGATTAAATTGTGATAAAAGTTTAATGAATGTGTTATGAAATGATGAAATATGCATAAAGCATTGTAAAAGTGAAATTGTGGAAAAATATGGAATTTTTATGATGACAAGGACTAAATTGTTAAACTTGAGAAAATATGTGGATGAAATAATAGAAATGGAATACATAGAAATTTGACATGTGAGATATTGAGATAAATTATATGATTAAAATGTAACAAAAAAGAAAATTGATTTAATATAATTAATTATTGAATATTGAATTTTTATGACAAAAGGGACTAAATTGAAAAGTTGTGAAAGTTTATAAGAAAATATTTAATAAGTGAAGAATGTAGTAGAGAATGCAACATCAACCTCTCGGTGCTTTGACTTGATGTTCGTGTCAGGTATGAGGGTGTTACAGTGAACAAAGCCTTATCAGTTTGGAAAATGTGTTAAATTTTTTTTAATAAGACATTTTATGAGAATAATGGAATAATTTTACGTTAACTGGAAAACCTTTTACTTTGACCATCCTATTTTATATGAAACAAACATTGGAAAAGTTCAAAAATATTTTTCATAAAAGCTTTTATGTTGAAACAAACGGAACCTTAATTTTTTTTTTTTTAATCTCATTGGTACATGTTACAATACTTAAGTTGCACAAGGTGTTAACAGGGATGGCCCATACTTTAAGGGGTGTGAAAAACTTTTAGATTGGGAATGACTTACACCATATATGGTACGAAGCATTGTTAGGTCAGTAGTTTGATAGAGTTTTGAGATGGAATTTTGATAAGAGTATAGATTATATGGATGGTTTACCCTTTTCCCCTAATACTAATGAAGTATTTATAGGGGAGGGTGGTTGGGCGTCGGCCTCAACCATTGGGTTTTCTATTCTTTATGTGTAGGTGGAAGGTGAAAGATGTCAACTAAGTGGTATTGTTGGAGTTGATCTAAAGGGACTGGATGAGGCACTTGCCACACTTAGAAATGATATGTTGATAGATGTTATCAGACACTCTTTCTCATATATTTCTTTTAAGTATTGTATGGATCCAGTGAAGAAGAGTATTACTTTCTTGGCAAGGTCATGAGAACAAGCTTTTTCATGCATAAGGTTGCACTTCCCTGAATTTATTTAGTCATTGACTGATCTAGCAAGAGGGTTTTAGGGTGAGGGTATAACAATTGCCCAAAAACAAAGAACAGGTTATGAAAGGACTTGGCTTGAGTTGATTTATTGGTGAGGCTTATTGGACTCTTGATGAGGCTTGAGAGAGTTATTGAAGTCCCAACCATTACACCTGTGCATTGATTGCCTTCAGAAGTGTGCTTGCCCTTGATTGAAGGTTTTTAGAATATACATCATTTTTTTTTACCGTCATTTCATGTGGGATGTCGGTTTGCTTTCCTACCAAGCACTTATAAATGGGTCATTTGTAGGGCTTTCAAGAGCAGTGATCTTTTTCATTTCTTCTTCTATCTCTAGGCATTTCCTTTTTCTGAAAAGTTCTTTTTCTTTTCTGTGTTTGTTTTTCAAGGGTGTAGGGTTCTTATCTTGATCTGCTTGAAGCACTGGGGTATTTCTCCACTTTCCCACCATTGACTTTTTAGAAAGTCTCTTTGTCATCCTTTGCATGAGACTTTGGGGGAATGACATTGGGCATGCACCAATATTCGGAAAATTCATTTCTTGCATCCATCAGTCTTTGTTAGAGACAAGTTCTTGTTGGGGAAGAAGAGTCAAGAAAGCATGTTGATCAAATTAATTTGATAATTAACTGAACCTAGTCTATTCAATCAATTTTGAATCAACTATGCCACTAGACACATTAATCTCACTCTAATATTGTTTTTTTAGAAAATCCAAATTCAAAACCAAAGAATTGATTCTGATAAACACTCATTTTCCATCGCATGAGTTATAGAACCCAATAATCCAAAATGGAGCAATGGAAACACCCCTCACCAAAATCATATTAGCGTATCAGCTTTACTCGCATTAAAATTACCAGAAAAAAGTTAAATTTCATTACCATAAAAAATGCAAATAAATTGTACACTCAAATCCACACAATCCAAATCTGACCGCCTCTTAGTGACCATCCATTGCAACTCTACTTATCAAGTTGGCTATTACAAAATTTCTCGTAAAATGTTGAAAACACCCTATTATGAATGATAATGTCTCTAACTAGTTTAATTCGCAAAACAGAAAAAGAAAATTGTTGTAATATTCCAAAACTTATCTCATGGTAGTTCACAAAAAATGGCTTTAGCTTGTTGAGCAGACACGATGGTCATCTTCATCTTCTGGGAGCCATTGATGCCGTATTTCCTTCAAAAAGTTGTTCAATCAACTCCTCGATGTCTTCTGGTTGATACTTTATATATTTCCCTGCTTGTTTATTGTTATCTAAGTATGACTTGAATCTCCCCAAGAATGACCTATATGCTGGAATCACCACGGATGATATCGAAACTCTAAGCTCCGATCTAAGCTTTGCATCACTTACGATCCAACTGCTCTGCGTCTTGAGGATTTCGTCGAATAGGGTGTTGAAGTTCTTGAACCTTTCTTTCAATATAGGCTTTGACACCTTCCCATTAACTTGAACACCCTCATGGCTAATACATTGCAACACATTGCTCCATGTTTCTCTTTGGTACGTCTTATGGTACCGCCTTAACTCGGATGTTCGTTTCCGCGACCAATAAGGAGCCATCATTTCATAGATCTCAGCTGACTCCTTGATCTTCTGTAGAATGTATCTACCATTATTCATTAAGAAAACTAAACGTAATGCCGGGTTCCTGTATATCTTTGATTTCATCTCGATGTTGGCATCTAACAGATCTATGACCATCATTAACTTTAATGCAAAGGGGGAGAGTGGGGGGCACCGGTCGTCGTCTTCAGTGACGTCCTTAGACTCCTGCTCTACAACTTTCTGCCTGGGAGATCCCTGCACCTTGTCTTGCTTTTGAAATACTTGCTCTAGTGTGTCCTTGTACTCACAAGCATATTTTAGATAATTCATTGTGTAGCGAGTCAAGGGGTGAACTGCACCGCCTGCCACTGGGGTTCTGCCTGCATTGTCATTCTTGATTGAACTCTCAATCTGAGAGAAAATGCTCATCACGGCTCCACCGATCCTACTTTGAGCCATCGATGTCTCAGACATGAATTCCTCAGCAGATGAGTCGTTGCCAATATCTAGATTCGCCAAATCTTGCAACGTCTCGTATATGTCCAAGAACTTGAATAGTTTCTCCGTGGAGTATCGTCTGGGCCACACCAAAGCATTCGGAAAATTAAGAAGCCTTATGCTCAAGGATGTTGCGAGATCGCAGAACAATCTTTGAGCTGTTGAACGATTATCTGAAAATACAGAATCACAAAGGTTGCGTTCGGCGGGGAAGAGATTAGTGGTGCAAAATTTCATAATGTGAATCCAATTATTGATCTCTCCTTCGAGCGATTCCCAGCTCATCTTTTGAATATCCTCCACATTGATGTTCTCGTAACATTGCTTTCTAAACTCAACATCCAATGCTTTTAGCCTAAGACCACCATAAACATTGCAACACTCAGCCTCGTACCCTGCAAGGATCATTGCAGTGGCGATTTTGTTCATGACATGGATCGATTGGGACGAAAAATACGGGAAGTCATCCTCCGATTTTGAGCTGCCTTGGGATCCATCCATATTGGGAGATTTAGGATCAAAATTTGGATCGCCAGTGCGTTTAGGATTGTCGAGAAGAGCACGCATCTCGCATTCGAATAATAACATGGCACGAAAGTGAGCAGAGCTAGCTCGATTCAAGCAAGAAATTGCAGCTAAATCAGATGGGAATTCATCAAGATTATTTACAATCAAGGAAAGACGCCTCACAGCTTCGAAAAAAGAGTTGTCTTCGTCGATATTTAGGCCAAACTTGGCAGCGGGTTCCTTCTGTTCATAGAGGGCAATCCTGGAATCAACCAGCTCCTGCAATGGGTCAATACACTTGACAAATTTACTCTCACCAGGAACCAACTTTTGGATGAATTGGTCAACCTCTTCCAGGGTCTGATCTAGGTTAAAACCAGCCGTTTTCGATGCTTTTTCATTCTCATCAACAATCTCCAATATGAAACTATCGTCCTTCTCCATAATTATTTTACTTTGTTTGTGGATTTTGAGAAGATGAGAGAGGGGTTCAACAAAAAAGAAAATATAACGTAAAAAGCGATGTTAGATTGATTGAACATGTTTGTGTTACGTAGAACCGTTGGTTTTTGGGAGGTAGCAGTTAGTCGTTGACCTCACAACTTTCAATTTTGGATTCTTTTATTTTTGTCTTGTTATATAATCATTTTTAATTATTACATCCAACCCACGACTTAAATTCACAATACCTTGTTACAATAAATATAAAATAATCCAAATGATTTATACAATTATTGTTAAATTGATTCAAATAGTAGTGACTTTTAATCCAATATGTCTTTATACTGACTTCTTTGTAAGAATATCCAAAAAGTAAAATTGCTTTCGTTGTTTTTAAAATCGGATCTAAAATTGATTGAGATATTAATTCAGACTAAGGGATTAGATTGATTGACTTGCAAATTGATTAAATCGTCCCGTTGAATTGATTGAATCGGTTTTCTTTTTAAAATTTATTCAATTAAACCAGACAAACCAATCAAGCTAATAATTGATCATCTAACTGGTTTAACTTCTAAAACCCTTGATCAACCAAAACTCTTATAAATAGGTCTAGTTGATATCTTTTTGAAAAGAAGGATAATGAGTTTTGAAGGTGGTAGAGAAAGATTGATTTCATCTTAGAAGGGTGTTTAAGTACCGATTAACATGCAATTCAAAACATGTATGTACTTATATACTCACATGATAGTAATATTTGGCATCATAGAAAAGGAGATATATACACATATATATATAAGTAGTAAGGTTAGAATGATGCCACATGGTTTTATTCCTAAGAATACTACATTTGTTTTTCAAGGTTTTGAAGAAGGTTAAAGGTGGTCCTATTACAGGAAACGAGGCTTGAGAAGTTGGTCTATCAAACAAGATATTGTTGAACCGGGCACATTGGTGGCTATTAATATTGGGGTTAGGGGGTGAGCAAAATTCGATCCAATTCGAAAAAAAAAATTGAATTTCAAGTTTTGAGTTTGAGTCGAATTGAATTTGATAATTCGAAAAACTAGAATAATTCAAATATTAGATTGGTGTAAATACCCTTTGGTCCTTGCCAATTTTAAAAATTAACAAATTAGTCACTCTAAAAAAATACAAAATAATTCAAAATATTTTTTAAAATTCAATATATTTATAAAAATTT
>CM025256.1:19039773-19056934 GCA_013677275.1 Gossypium schwendimanii
ATTTTAAAAAATTCTAAATAATATATAAAGAAAGTTAAAATTTTTAAAAATTTCCAAAATAATAATTTAGGGGACCTAAATAAGTTAATTAATGATTCAAGTTTATCATACTAAAGTATCTTTTTATTTATTTATTTTGCTTTGAAAAAAGTTTTCAAATATATATGGTTTCAAATTTATATGTTGTAATATAGACTTAGTTATATTGTAATAAGATTTTGATTTGACATGTTTAATTTTTTTAATTTAACTCGAACAATTTTACTCGATTCGATAAAATTTTAAATAGAGTTTAGATGATAAAATATGACTCGTCAACTCGATTAATTTAAAAATTTTTCACTCGATTAGATCGAATGCTCACTCCTAATTGGTGTTGCAATGTGTCTTTTAAATCTTGGGAACATTGGAAACGTTTCAACCAAAACAATCATTTAAGGATAAAGATTATTAATGATAGATTGATTAATGTCTTTAGAGAAGCAAATAGCATAATGAAAGTTGGTTTTGATAGAAGTGGGGTTAGATTTTGCTATTAGTCCCTATATTTTGTAAAAATTGTTTATTTAGTTCATGTATTTTAATTTGATCAATTTTAATTTTATATTTTTTAAATTTTACTTTTTATTCAATTTAGTCCTTAAATTCAAAATAGCCATTCCTTTCAATTTTAAACACTGACTTAAATTTTGATTTTATAAACATTTATTAGGGTCCCTATACTTTCTATTCCTGCCAAAATTTCATAACAAATTTTCATTTTATTCACTTTAGTCCCTATGTACGCAACTAACAATTAAACGTTAGAATCTAGTCCTTTTCATAATCTAAGCTTAAAATCTATCTATTTCAAAGTAGATTCTTCAAGAAATCAACAATGGCAACTTTCAAAAATTTTAACAGTTTTACAAATTGGTACATGAGCTAGCTAAGTCAAGCTCTCATAACCTCAAATACATAAAAATTTCAAGAAAATGACTTAAAATTACCTCAAAATGTATGGTCGAAAGTTTTGAAACTAAAAACCCTTTTCTCCTTAGGTTTCTAAGGTTGGACGGTAGAGAAGAAGAAAAAAGATGACAACATTTCACTACTTCATACTTTTTATACTTGGATTAAATATTAATTAACTAAGAATTAACCTTAGTTAATTAATTAAACCTTAATTACCATTAGCCAAATTAGTGGAAATTAACATCATCATCCACTATCTTATGTTGAAAATTGATTTATTTACCATTGTAGAAATTTGGCTAATTGCAATTTAAGTCCCTAAGTCTTTGGCCAATTAAAAACCTATAGTGATTGGACTTTTACAATTTAGTCCCTACACCTAAATTAACTATTTAATTGACAAAATTGATGGACGAAACATGGATATACTTTTACCAACTCTGTAAATATTCATATTTGATATTTACGGATTCGGTATATAAAAATGGGGTTCCAAAACCACATTTTCTGGTACCATTAAAAATTGAGTTGTTACAATTGCTCATTGGCACTGCTCATAAATTGCCTAAAGAATCTCCCCCTTTTAGAAATTTTTTGAACAAAACCATAACATAAGAACATATAGAACAAAAGAAACAAAAGCTCCCCTAAGTAACCCCCCTTAATAAATCATTCATAACTATTAGCATAATAAAACAAATCAATCACGAATGTTGTTAAAGAGATGAAAGTATTAATAATCAAAGTACTTTAAATTATATTATAGCAAGATGAATTGAAAAAAAAAATTCGCCAAAATAATAAGCAAAGAAATCAAAGTTCATAAAAAACATCCCAAACAAAAATAATAAAGTTTACAGTTAAAAAATAATTGAAAAACATTAATAGTAGGAAAAAAACAACTTCAACAGCTTCGAGCTCTATTCCCCTTTTTTGTTCAATAATTCTACCAAAGAGCTACTGAAGTTTCTTAGCCAGAAAATCATTCCCCAGGGCCTTAGCTCGGTGCTCATCGGTTTCCTAATATTTTGTTTTGTCCAATCATTTCAATACTTTTTTCTAATGTGTACATTTGTTTTTTTTTTTGTCTAATTTGGTACTTGCATTTGATAAAAAAAAATATTTTTTTTTTGTACCCAATGGTAATGGCATTAACTTTTTAGTGTTCAAGTTGGATTTTAGGGTTGATTTGATGAAATTTAATTACTAATATTATTATGTTTGAATCTAGGGAAATTGTATTGTTTTGGGGTACATCAATTGCAAGAAGAGAAAGCTCTTATTAAGGAACAAAATGATCAAGAAAGAATTGGAAAATTCGTATTCAATTTCCTGTTAAATCTTAAGTAATAACTCAAGAAAGAGTTTGATGTGGTATTAGCACAAGAGAAAAGTCCATGGTACCAAAAATCTCATAGAAAGTGGTTGACTGACACCCATTTCTTCCATAGTAAAAATATTATTTGTAGAAAAATCAAATCGATAAGGCGTTGAGGACTAGTAATAATATTTGGTGTGTTGACCAAGAAAGGTTGAAATAGTTGACATTGGATTTTCATTTTAACCTTTTTTTTATGAATCAATATGTTGTTAGCATCTATACTACTCGTGGTTCATGTTACAAACTTTATGAGAATAAGCTTAAGGGCTTATACACTACGATTAACAGTAATGAAGTTAAAATTTTTGTGCTTGATATGATGCCTTTAAAGGCATCGAGAGTTGATGGCATACATGTTTTCATCACCAAAAGAATTGGAATCTAATCGGCAGTAATTGACCGCTTCTCTCTCTCTCTCTCTCTCTCTCTCTCTCTCTCCGTCCTGGCGAACGAATAGAGAGAGATATAAAGATCAACACTTGAGAAATAAAATAAAATGTAATTATCTCGGCTTTACTACAAGTGTGTCAGGTCAGTTGTAATATTTGTAGTGTTACAATGGAAAACTAGAGTATTCCAAAGATCGAACCCAAGAGAATCGTGGATTGAACAATTCTAAATAACGTAGGTGTAAAAATAAAAAGTCTAAAAAAATAATCTCAAAAAGCTATATTACGACAAATCATAAAATCAAGAGAAATTAATCTATTTTACTATCTAGCTAGCAAGGACTAAATTGTAAAACATGAAAAATTACGAAATTAACAATTAAATGATAAACGGTGGTTGGTTGACATTGATGTGGTTCACTAATCCTTGAATTAGGGATCCAAATAATTTAAACTCCCTAAATGGCTCCATTTTACCTCTCTGTCTCTACTTTACTAAGTCAGACAAATTAATCCAGATTATCACTTGATCTCATCAGATCCAAATCGATAGTCTTGGGAAATGTTGCTTATCGACCACCATCACACTTTGACATTATTGACTTTCATGGCTGGCTTTGGAATAAGGGACACTTGTTCTCTATTAGGTTAGCTTATGAGTCCTTGAACAACAAAAGTGTTTCAACAATTGGTAAACACTAGAAGTTTCTATAGAAGTATAAAAGTCTGCAAAGAGCCAAGATTTTTCTATGCCAATAGATTACATCAACACTTAGATGATGATCAATCGTGTAGCCAATATGGTGATCAAATCGAAGATATATACCACATATTCAGGAAATATTTTCTCATGACTGCTTTATGGCTAAGGCTTGTGAAGCATAACAATATGCATAAGTTCATGGAATTGATGATGCATGAGTGAATTTACGTAAACATCTATCTCCAATCTTACATATTTATGATGGAGGAAAACAATAGGGTTAGGGTTATGGAGCATTACCGAACAATCAGAATTGTTATAAAGGATCATAATTATTAGCTTGGACAATTTGTAACACCCTTAACCCGTCTTCGTCGATGAATTAGGGTTACGAAGCATTACTGAACAATCAGAACAACGTTTAACACCAAATCATCTCTATAAAATCATTTAACATTAATTAAATAAACATCATTAAAAACTAATCAAACATATGCATTTGGACCTTAAATCGAGCTTTCAAGGCCTTAAAAGTAGTTTAGAAACAATTCAGGACTAATTTGAAACAAATCAAAACATTTAGGAAAAAGTTACAAAACTTGAAAACAGGGATCAAACGGCAGTGTGACATAGCCCAGGCTATGTAACAATCGAATAAAGGGACACGCAGTCGTGTCACAGCCCGTGTACCTCACTAAGTTGGGTCACATGGCCAGTCACAGGTCGTGTGCAAATCGTGTAACTATCTGACTTGTGACACACGGTCGTGTTGCAGGCCGTGTAACACACTGACTTAATGCACTAAAATTTACAAGTGACATACAACTTTGTAGCCAGACCGTGTGTGTTACATGGCTGTGTGACAACTCGTGTCCTAGACCGTGTGATCTATATTTTGACCCTAAAAACATACCATTTCAAGGCCAAAACAAACCTAATCAACCATCCCATTTGTGCACACCTTCAATAGACCTAAGCAGAACTCAAACACTCATACACATACCATTTCAAGCATCCTATTTCATCTAACCAATATGTCATTCAAAGGTACCACATTTATACCAAAACATCATTAATCAAATCAAAGCATTATTGTCACATTTCAAGCACAAAACCTAGTTCATTTAACTACCAAATGACATCAAATATAGCCATTCACATACCATCATAGACATTCCAAAAGGACCATAGATTACAAGTGACTAAAAGTGGCCAAAATGACCTAACTTGTCAAGGCATTAAAGTCCATCAACCAAACATGAGCATCAAAAGCAAATACATACCAAATTGACCATTACATATTCAAGACCTACCATTATAAAAAGGTCATATACATGCCATTTATAACCTTGGCCAAAATACTCAAAAACTACCAAATTGGTTGCTAGATAGTGTGATAGATCTCCGACAAGCTTTCAACCGAACGAGCTTTTGATAATCTATGAAACAAAGGAAAATAACTACATAAGCAACTAGTGCTTAGTAAGCTCGTATAAACTCAAACATAACCTACCATTTCTTTAGCACAATTTATAGAATAAGCATAATATCATTACTTTTTCATAAGATCATGAACTATTTCAATTGTATGCATACCATGTCATTTCCTTTACTTACCCATTGAACCATTTAGAATCACATTTGATACTCGGGAATGCTCACACATAGTGTGTCTTTACATATAACCGTAACATTTTATTTTCAATAGTGCTCAAACGAGCTGTGAAATGGGCCTGCTCACACGAGTTGTTGGTCGAAATGTTAGCTACACAATGCTACTCACACGAGCTATGACGAATTTGCAACAAATGTAAGACCTCAGCCATCGGTAGGACATTCAAGACTAGCACCCGAAACATGAAATCCCTAATGACATGTCATTTGTATCCTAAGAGTTTTTAACGTTCAAATGGGATTCATTTTAATTACTCAAAGCATCGATATACATGTCATTTGTATCCTAACACAATATAACCGGTAATCAAATCAAACTATCATTAATAAGACCATAATCTGTACGAACTTACCTTGATAACTATAGTCGTAGAAATAGAGTTGAAAACTAATTTGAAGCTTTCGCCTTCCTCGATTTAAATCTGGTTGTTGTTTATCCTAATCTAAATAGATAGTTTCATTCAATTAAGTACTTCAAGTATTCAATTCAATCAATAATTCATATTTATGTAAAATTATGAAATTACCCCTAATATTTTAAATTTTCACAATTTAGTCATTAAGCTCATAACTTGATTATTAATCATTTTAACCTAAATCCATATTAACCAATGCTACAAGGGACCTTGGAAAAACCCATAATTACAAAAAATTCACAATAAAACCCATGGATTTACACTTGCAATAATTTCATCCCTATTTTAAAATTCATCAAAAATCACTTAACAAAACAAGTTTGTTTAACAACCAAGATTAATAATCTATCAAATAACTTCAAAACATATTAAAAAAACCTTGGAAAGTCTTTCAACCTCTAACAGTTTTGCAAATTAACCCCCGTGTTATCTAGACTAAGCGAAAACGAGCTCAAAAACATAAAAATAATTAAAAACGGACAAAAGTTACATACCGTGCTTATGAAATAAGCCTTGGTCGAACCTAGCTCCTCCTTTGCTTTGGTTTTTAGTTGAAAACAAGAAAAATAAAGGTTGAATATGGCTACTTTTGTTTTATTTGATTAGTTTATGTTATGTATTTTCATAATTACTAATTTTTCCTTTTAAAACTATTAAAATTTCATTAAAACCTATCCATAAACATTCACTAACTTATAACATGGTATATTTACTATCTAAGTTCCTTAGATTTCCTTTCCATAGCCATTTAGCCCTTTTAACTAATAGAAACTCACTTTTGCAACCTTTACGATTTAGTGTTTTTTACCTAATTAACCATTTAAACATTAAAAGTTCTTAATGAAACTTGAATACGACCCTAATATAATTCCATAGACTTTAAATAAACATTGAAAATATAACTCACTCATCAGAATTGTGGTTCCGAAACAACTATTTTCGACACCACTAAAAACAGATTGTTACAACTCTCCCCCTAAAGGAATTTTTGTCCCTGAAAATCTTACCAGAAAATAGGTTCGGGTATTGTACTTTCATAGCTTCTTTAGGTTTCCAAGTAGCTTCCTCAACTTCATGACGTTGCCAAAGAACTTTAACTAAAATTATACGTTTATTACTTAATTCCTTAACTTCCCGAGCTAAAATTCTGATCGGTTCTTCACTGTATGACATATCTGGCTGAATCTCATCATCAACAAGTGAAATCATGTGTGAAGGGTCAGATCTTGTAACATCGATACATGAAACACATTGTGAATTTTCTCTAATTCAAACGGTAAGGCGAAATGGTAAACTACTGGTTTAATTCTCTCAATGATCTTATACGGCCTGACGAATCATGGATTATGCTTTCCTTTTCAGCCAAAACAAAGAACCTTTCTCCAATGCGGTACTTTTAAGAACACTCTGTCACTAACTTGAAATTTAATGTCTTTTTGTTTTCAAATTCGCATATGATTTCTAACAATCAGAAGCAGCTTTCAAAAAATAAGGAATTACTTTGACTTTTTCTTTAATTTCTCGAATTAAATGAACACCGAATAGCTTTTCTCACTCAATTCAGCCTAATATATTGGAGTTCTACATTTTCGACTATACAAAGCTTCATACGGCACCATATTTATACTCACATGATAACTATTATTATAGGCAACTTAAACCAACGGAAGAAATTTCTCCCATCTACCTTCAAACTCTAAAATACAACAACAGAGCTTATCTTTAAGTACCTGAATTACTCACTCAGACTAACCATCGATCTATGGAGGGAATGTTGTACTAAAATGTAGTTGAGTACCTTGAGCTTTGTGTGATTTACTCCAAAATCGATAAGTGAATCATGGGTCTCTATCGGAGATAATAGACAGTGGCACACTATACAGTCTAACAATCTCAGAAATGTATAGTTTTGCCAACTTCTCAAGTGAATAATCCGTATGTACTGGAATGAATGTGTAGATTTAGTCAACCGATCAACAATAACCAAAATAACATATTTCTTTCTTGGAGACAAAGGTAACCTTAATGCTCATCTTTGACTTGCTGACAAATCAAACATTTGGATACAAACTCTAAAATCTCTCGTTTCATACCTGGCCACCAGTACATTTGTTTCAGATTACCATACATTTTGTTACTACCAGAGTGTATCGAAAAATTATTGTTGTGAGCTTCATGTAAAATCTTTTGTATAATATCAGAATTTCTCAGAACACATATTTTGTTTTGAAAATACGAACTACCATCAGGATTAACATGAAATTTTGAATCAGGTATCATTTCAATCTGCTCCCATTTAGCAATCATCTCAGAGTAATTTTTCTAAGCTTCACAAATATGTTGCAGAAATGTCAGTCTAGCTTCTAATTCCGCTACAATGTAACCATCATCAATCAATGTCAAACGAGTATTCAAAGCTCGTAAAGCAAATAAAGATTTTCTACTTAAAGCATCAGCAACAACATTGCTTTTCCTGGATGATAATCGATGATCAAATCATAATCTTTTAGCAACTTGAACCATCTACATTATCTCAAATTTAATTCTTTTTGTGACATCAAATACTTCAAACTTTTATGATTTGTGAATATGTGACATTTTTCTCTGAATAAATAGTGTCGTCAGATCTTTAATGCAAACATGATAGCTAGAAGCTCTAAATCAATTGACGAGAAGTATAAGCTACCACTTTTCCTTATTGCATCAAAACATAGCCTAAACTATTCAATGAAACTTCACTACAGATCAAAAATTCCTTGTCGGACTCTGGCTGAATCAACATAGGGGCTTTGATCAATAATACTTTCAACTACTCAAAGCTTTGGTGACACTTTTCGAACCATTCAAACTTGACATCTTTTTGAAGTAGCTTCGTCAACGATGTAGAAATCATGGAAAACCCTTTTACAAATCTTCGATAATATTCGGGTAGACCCAAGAAACTTCTGATCTCTGAAAGATTTCTCAAAGCTTCCAATCTACTATAGCTAATATTTTACTCGGATCCACTCTAATACCATTAGCCGATACCACGTGTCCCAAAAATCCAACTTCTCGAAGCCAGAATCACACTTGCTAAATTTAGCAAATAACTATTTCTTGCGCAAATTCTACAAAATTATTCTCAAATGTTGTGCATGCTTAATTTCATCTCGGAAATAGATCAAAATATTATTAATGAATACAACCAAAAATATGTCTAGATACAACCTGAATATTATGTTCATCTAATCCATAAATACAGTAGGTGTATTGGTTAAACCAAATGACATAACTAACAATTCATAATGTCCATACTTGGTTCTAAAAGTAGTCTTCGGCACATCAGAATCTTTAACCCGTAACTGATATATCCAAAACGGAGATCAATCTTTGAAAATACTAGCGAGCCTTTCAGTTGATCAAACAAATCATCGGTACATGGCAAATGATATTTGTTTTTGATCGTGACTTTATTAAACTATCGATAGTCGATACACAAGCACATCGATTCGTCATTTTTCTTAACAAACAGTACAGGAGCACCTTAGGGAGAAAAACTAGTCCAAACAAATCCTCTGTCCGTCAATTCTTACAACTATGCTTTCAACTCTTTTAACTTTGTGGCTGCCATTCTATACGGAGCTATAGATAACAAAGAAGTTCCCGGTACTAACTCAATAACAAATTCAACCTCTCTGACTGGTAGTAACCCTAGTAACTCTTCTAGAAATACATCTGAGAATTCAAAAATAGTCAGAACTGACTCTAATTCACAACTATAACAGCCTGATTTTAGTTATGCCAAAAATAGTGGTTTTGGGACCACAATTTTGGAGAGTGAGTTGTTATTTTATTATTCATTAAATTTCTACTGGATTATATTAAGGTCATATTAAAATTTTGTTAAGAAATTTTGATGTTTAAATGGTTAATTAAGTAAAAAAGACTAAATCGTAAAAGGTGTAAAAGTTGAATTTTATTAGTTAAAATGACTAAATGGCTTTGGAAATTAAAATTAATGGACTTGAGTGCTAAATATATAATATTTAAAGTTAGTGGATGTGCATGGATAGGTTTTATTGAATTTTTTGATTAATAATAATGTTAAAATAGTAAATTGGTAAATAAAAAATTAAGAAAATAAAATACAAAATAAAGATGGTATCTACATCATTTTTGTTTCAAACCCTAAATTAGCCATTGGATAAGAAGAAACATTTGGTCAAACTTATTTTGATGCATGTAAGTGAATTCAAGCCTCGTTTTTAATGATTTTTATGTTTGAGTTTATTTTAGCTTAATCTAGCTAGCCCGGGGGTTAATTTACAAAAATGTTAAAGGTTGCGGGACTTGCCATGGATGTTTTTGAATGTATCTTAATGTTATTTGATATATTATCACTTTTGGTTGTAAAATAATCATGTTTTGTTAAGTGATTTTTGATGAAATTGCAAATAGGGATTAAATTGTTAACAATATAAATCCATGGGTTTTATTATGAATTATTGATAATTATGAGATTTTTTAAGGTCCCTTGTAACATTGGTTAACATGGATTTAGGTTAAAGTGAGTTATATTCAAGTTATGAGCTTAATGACTAAATTCTAAAAAAGTTAAAATGTTAGGGGTAAATTCATAATTTTGTATAAATATGAACTATGGATTAAATTGAATACTAGAAGTACTTAATTGATTGAAATTATCTATTTAGATAAACCACATTCAGACTTAAATCGGGGAAAAACAAAAGCTTCGGATTAGTTCGACTCTATTAATATGACCCAGTTATCGAGGTAAATTCGTATGAATTGTAATTGTGTTAATGTTAGTTAAATTGACTATCTATTATATTTTTTTAGTTGTAAATGGATTCAAACATACATGTCATTAGGGATTTCATGTTTCAAGTGCTGGTCTTAAATGTCCTACCGATAGCCGAGGTCCTGCATTTGTTGCGGATTCTCCACAACTCATGTGAGCAGCATCGTGTAGCTTACATTCTGACCCATAGCTTGTGTGAGCTGGCCCATTTCACAGATCGTGTGAACATTGATGTAAAGGAAAAGTTACAGTTATATGGAAAGGCACACTATGTGTGAGCGTTCCTGAGTATCCGATGTAATTTTAGATGGTTCAACGGGTAAGAAAAGGAAATGAAATGGTAAGCATGCAAATGGAATGAATCATGATCTTATGAAAACATTGATAAGTTAAATGATGTATTTATATATGGAAATCTATTTATCTTATGGTTGAATTCATTTTTATCACGGACAAGTGTACTAACTTGTGAGTTTGATGATGTTGTATAGGCTTATACTAAGCTTATGGCATTGGTAATGATTTATGCTTAATCTATGAATTGTATTAATGAAATGGTAAGTTACGTTTAAGTTTATACGAGGTTATTAAGCACTCATTGCTTATGTAATTATTTTCTTTTGTCTTATAGATTATCGGAAACTTGATTGGTTGGAAGCTCGTCGGAGACCTATCACACTATCCAACAACCATTTCGGTAGTTTTTGAATATTTTGGCCAAGGTTAATAATGGCGTGTATAGGATATTTTGTAATGGTATTTTATGAAAGTATTAACGGTGGTTTGGTATGTATATTCTTTGAAGTTTATATTTGGTTTGATGAACCTTAAAACCTCACTAAGTTATGTCATTTTGGTCACTTTTAAGTGTTTGTATATAAGGTCCTTTCGGTATGTTTGTGATGGCATGAAAATGGTCAATTGTGGTATCATGTGGTAGATAATTGAATTATGGTTTTTATGCTTGAATTATGGCAATGTTGACTTGTTTTGGTTAATGATGTTTTGATACAATTGTGGTGCCTTTGAATGACATATTGGTTAGATGAATAAGGGTGTTTGAAATGGCATGTTTATGTGTATTTGAAAGATGTTTAAATCCCTTGAATATGTGTCTACATGGTATGCATGGTTAGGCATGAATTGGACTTGAAATAGCTTGGTTTTAGGTAAAATTTTCGGTTCACACGGTCTGAATCACGAGCTATCACAAGGTCATGTGACACACACGGCCTGGCGACATGGCCATGTGTCATTTGTAAAATTTTAATTTTTTAAGTCAGTGAGTTACACGGCCTAGCACACGACCGTGTGTGGAAACTTAGAAAGTTATATGGGTGAGGAAACGGGTTGGGACACGGTCGTGTGTCCCTTTATTCAAATGTTACACAGTCTGGCCACATGGCCGTGTGACCCTTTTTTTTTCAATTGTTCTAACTTTTTCTTAAAACTTCTGTTTTGTTTTGATTTAGTCCCAAATTGCTTCTAAGCTATTTTTAGGGCTTCGAAGGCTCGATTTAGGGACAAAATGCATATGCTTGATATGATTTTGGATGAGATTAATTTATTTAATGTTATGATGTTAAATGATTTCTGATTGATCAGTAATGCTTTGTAACCCTAATCCGACGACGAAGACGAGTTAGGGGTGTTACAACAACCCTTTCTAACATATTTCTGAGCTGACATAGCTGAAATAATATTAGTTGTACTATCAAATCTATTAGATTCAACCCAAACTATTTCACCATTCTGACATTTCAAAAAAATTTACTTTCGTCTACAATTCACAACAACATAATGAAGAGTCAACCAATCCATACCAAGAACCACATCAAACTCATCAAATAGTAATAGCATCAAATCAGCTGGAAAGTTGCAATCCCAATAATCAAAGGACAGTTTCTACAAACTTTATCAACTAACACATACTGACTTAAAGGATTCGTTACTTTGAGCAAAAATTTAGTTGACTCAAAAGGTATTTTTTTTATCCGACACTAAAATTGTGCATATAAATGAGTGCGTTGACCCTGAGTCAATCAAAGCATTAACATTAGTATCAAAGATAGAAAATGTACCGGTAATTACATCAGGTGCTGAAGCTTCCTCACTAGCTCAAATTGCATAAGCCCTAGCTGGTGCCTGAGCCTCGGATCTAACTGTGGAATCATTCGTTCCACTTTGACTATTTCCCTCATTACCATTGTTTCTGGATGGCCTTTCTCTTGCAGCAGTGTTATTTGAACGAGTGTTTTGGGTTTTCTCTCTATCAGATCTTTCCGGACAGTCTTGAAGAAAATGATCATAAGAACCACATTTAAAACATGATCCATCTCTCAATCTGCACTTTTTGAAATGTCGTCTGTTGCACTATTGACATCCAGGTTTATTATTTTGAACACTCGTTACAGAAGTAGCCTGAGGTCTCGAACTTGCATGTTGCTTCCCTTTATCTCTTCCCAAGAATCCTACTGAAGCTGAAGTACAATTGTGAAATTCCTTTGATTTCTTCTATTAAGATGAAAATGATTTTCCCATAGGTCGTTTACCAATGTCACGAGTTTCAAAATCTTCCTTTCTTTTAGCTTTACTAAGTTCTTCAGCTTTATGTGCTTGATCCACTAATACCACGAATTCTTTCAATTCCAAAATCCCTACTAACAACTTGATACCTTCATTTAAACCATCTTCAAAAAGAGTGCACATAATAGTTTCTGTTGGTATACATTCCCGAGCATATTTGCTAAGTTGCACAAATTCTCTTTCATATTCTGCAACAGACCCACGACCTTACTTCAGCTTTAAAAACTCTTTTCTTTTCTTATAAAGGTATCTCTGACTGATGTATTTCTTTTTAAATTCGATTTGAAAGAAATCCTAATTCACACGATCTTTTGGTACCACCGCTATCAAGGTATTCCACCACTGATACGTTGAGTCTTTTAACAACGATATCACACATTTCAAACTATCAGAAGGTGAGCAAGATAGTTCATCGAAAACTCTGATAATATTCTCTATCCAGAACTCAGCCTTTCTGGATCATCTTCTATAGTACCGTGAAATCTTTAGCCTCATACTTACAAATTTTATCCACTAGAGGTCTATTCATTTGTACCAATTCTAAACTTTGAAGAATAGTGGGGACAGGTCGGGGTACGGGAGGGGGTGGAGGTCGTAAAGCCATAGGGTTTGTTCTAACGAATTTAGAAAACTACTTAGATATCATTTGAAAGAAGGCTTCTTTCGCCTCACTTCTCCAGCCTTCAGCTATGGGCCCACTACTAGCTGCTCCATGAACAGAGGCTAGCACAGTACTTTCAACCTCATCGAAATCAGCTCGGTTGGATGACATCTTTTATCTATATAAAAACATAATTCAATTTGAGTCAGGAGATATCGTTCTATCACAGATTATATAATGTCATGTATTTCTAGACTCCATACATGCTATGTTTAGTCCAAGAACTGACTAAACCTTACTCTGATACCACTAAATGTAACACCCCTAACCCGTCTCCATCATCGAATTAGGGTTATAGAGCATTACCGAACAATCAAAACAACGTTTAACATCAAATAATCTCTATAAAATCATTTAACATTAATTAAATAAACCTCATTAAAAACCAAACAAACATATGCATTTAGGCCCTAAATGGAGCCTTCGAGGCCCTAAAAATAATTTAGGCACAATTCGGGACTAATTTGTAACAAATCAAAACATTTGGGAACAAGTTACAAAATTTGAAAAAAGCGGTCACACGGCCGTGTAACATAGCTCAGGCCGTGTAACAATTGAATAAAGGGACACACGCCCATGTCCTAACCCGTGTCTCAACCTGTGTAACTCACTAAGTTGGGTCACACGACCGTGTCGCAGGCCGTGTGCTATATGGTGTAACTCTCTAACTTGTGACACATGGTCATGTCGTAACTCATGTCCCAGGCCGTGTGATCCATATTTTGACCCTAAAAACATGCCATTTCACGGCCAAAACAAACCTAATCAACCATCCCATTTGTGCACACCTTCAATAGACCTAAGAATCATTCAAACACTCATACACATACCATTTTAAACATCCTATTTCTTCTAACTAATATGTCATTCAAATACACCACATTTATACCAAAACATCATTAATCAAATCAAAGCATTATAGCCACATTTCAAGCACAAAACCTAGTTCCTTTAACTACCAAATGACATCAAATATAGCCATTCACATACCATCATAAACATACTAAAAGGATCATAGATTACATGTGACTAAAAATTGCCAAAATGGCCTAACTTGTCAAGGCATTAAAGTCCACCAACCAAACATTAACATCAAAAGCAAACACATACCAAATTGACCATTACATATTTAAGAACTACCATTACAAAATGACCAAATTGTCATTTATAACCTTGGCCAAAATACTCAAAAACTACCAAATTGGTTATTGGATAGTGTGATAGATCTCCGACAAGCTTCCAACCGAACGTGCTTCTGATAATCTAGAAAACAAAGGAAAGTAATTATGTAAGCAACTAGTGCTTAGTAAGCTCATATAAACTCAAACATAACTTACCATTTCTTTAGCACAATTAATAGAATAAGCATAATATCATTACAAAGACCATAAGCTTAGTAAGTTCATCCACGATACATGTGAGTTCCATCATATCATAAGTAGATTTCATATACACATCATTTAACTCATCAACCTTTTCATAAGATCATGAACCATTTCAATTGTATACATACCATGTAATTTCCTTTACTTACCCATTGAACCATTTAAAATCACATTGGATACTCGGGAATGCTCACACATAATGTGTCTTTCCATATAACCGAAACATTTCCTTTTCAATAGTGCTCACACAAGCTATGGGTCAGAATGTTAGCTACACGATGCTGCTCACACAAGCTGTGGAGAACCCGCAACAAATGTAAGACCTCAGCCATCGGTATGACATTTAAGACAAGCACCCGAAACATGAAATCCCTATTGACATGCCATTCATATCCTAAGAATTCTTAAGGTTCAAATGGGATATGTTATCCGTCAATTACTCAAAGCATCGATATACATGCATTTTCAAGTCAATTTATAACTAACACAATATAACCAATAATCAAATCAAACTATCATTAATAAGACCATAATCTATACGAACTTACCTCGATAACTATAGTCATAGAAGTAGAGTTGAAAACTAATCCGAAACTTTCGTCTTTCCCCGATTTAAATCTAGTTGTTGTTTATCTTAATCTAAATAGATAATTTCATTCAATTAAGTACTTCAAGTATTCAATTCAATCAATAATGCATATTTATGTAAAACTATAAAATTACCCCTAATATTTTAACTTTTCATAATTTAGTCCTTAAGCTCATAACTTGAATATTAATCATTTTAACCTAAATCCATATTAACCAATGCTACAAAGGACCTTGGAACAACCCATGATTACCAACAATTCACAATAAAACCCATGGATTTACACTTTTAACAATTTAATCCCTATTTCAAAATTCATCAAAAATTACTTAATAAAACAAGTTTGTTTAACAACCAAGATTAATAATCTATTAAATAAATTCAAAACATATTAAAAAACAACCATGGAAAGTCCATCAATGTTTAATATTTTTGCAAATTAACTGTCAGGTTAGCTAGACTAAGCTAAAACGAGCTTAAAAACATAAAAATAAATAAATAAAGGGCAAAAATTACATACCATGCATGTGAAATAAGCCTTGGCCGAACCTAGCTCCTCCTTTGCTTTGTTTTTCGATTGAAAACAAGAAAAATAAAGGTTGAAGATGGCTACTTTTGTTTTATTTGATTAGTTTATGTTAGTTATTTTCATAATTACTAATTTGTCTTTTAAAAACTATTAAAATTTCATTAAAACCTATCCATAAACATCCACTAACTTATAACATGATATATTTACTATCTAAGTTTCTTAGATTTCCTTTCCATATCCAATTAGCCCTTTTAACTAATAGAAACCCACTTTTGCAACATTTACGATTTAGTCTTTTTTACCTAATTAACCATTTAAACTTCAAAATTTCTTAACGAAACTTTAAACAACCCTAATATAATTCCATAAACTTTAAATAAACATTAAAAATATAACTCACTCGTCAGAATTGTGGTTCCGAAACCACTGCTTCCGATACCAATGAAAACGGGCTGTTACACAATTGCTAAGAAATAAGCCACGCCAGTGAAAGAGTGTCAAGATAGTGGGCATTGCTTCACTACCAAATATGAATAACAGAAAACACACAGAACATAAGAATGTTATTTTTGCAGTTCAGTTTCCTTAGGTCTGCGAAGCCTAGCTAAGTGAGAAATACCCACTCTATTCAACAATAACAACAAGTGATCCTAACCTATCACACCCCGTGACAATTTTTCTCACCTTTGTACTTTGAAAACTCAATACTTGCGCCATTAAATTCACCCCTTGTGAGCTCAACAAGTAAAATTACAACTCCAAGGTTTTACTATCAAAATGCAGTCATGCAATAATATTCCTCACAAAAACATATTAGGTGTTTAATTCTCTTTATATATTCACCTATACAAGTCTCAAAATAGTCTCTCGATATAAAGACTATTTCGAGACTTGCTTACACATGAAGGTCTATCTCAGTCCTTCTAATACACAATAAGATAAGTTAGATACATTATAATACTAATAATTAAAGTAAATATGGACTCTTGGCAGCTCAGCAGATAAAGTTTCAATCCAATCCAAAGATCAATCATGAGATGGTTGTAATAACATACTTGATTTATCATGTTTATTAATATAAGGCGTT
>CM025256.1:19232194-19243351 GCA_013677275.1 Gossypium schwendimanii
CTTTCCCTGCTTGTATATAACAATACGTTAGTATCCAATATACTTGAGAAGTTTTCTTTCATTATTCTACAACCTTCTTGGTAAGGGCTCGCTTGCTTGACCTTTTTCGTACTCTTGAAGAGTTATTTTTCTTCAACCGAGAGTGCAGGGTTCTCCATTTTCATCGTCTCTAATTGTTACCAAATACTATGACTCTTCCCTTTACCAAAGGGACAAAGAGTACCCGATGAACTAAATAAATAAAATTATATAATTTTATTCTAAACCCATAATTTTGACCGTTCATTATTGATAATAATTTTATTTTAAATATGATTATAACACATAAAAAATTTACTTAACATATATTATTATATGTTAGGTAAGGTGCACTTCTTTACAACAACCCTCCAACCCCACCTCGTATATATCTTAAAATCCAACGCCACCCTCCTTCCGTTTCTGTTTTCAGCATCAATTACTTTTTATTTTTTTCAGAGCCTCCTTCACCAAACTCCGCTCTGTTCAGCCCGTGATCTTTTGATCTTTCTCTATGGCTACCATTTCCAAGCTCTCTAACCCCAACCCAGTCGCTTCTCTTTCATCATCTTTCAAACCCAGATCTTCTTCATCGCTTAAATGCTTCGTTGGGTTCCCTACCAGGCCTGGTTTCAGCTCTAAGCTGGTTTCATCTTCTAGCTTGTCCTCGATAAACACCCACCCTTTCAGGGGCTCCTTGGTGTAAGTTTTTTTTTTTTGGCTTTATGTCAACGCCCTTTCTCAGTTTGATTTCCGGGTTTTCTTTCTTTTCTCTCTCTCTTGCCTGATGTAAACAGTGCTTGTTTTTTATGCAAGCGGCTATTTTGATTCCATTTCCTGATTTGATGTAGAAATGAGTTTGCTTTGATTCTTATTTATCAATTTATCATCACCATTGTGCATTCCTGTTCATTTTAGTTGCTTGCATGCTACTTTGCCCTATTAGTTGTGTCAATTCTTTGATTCCAACTGGGTTTTCTTATGGCAGTGTCAGGTGTTCTCTTGCTGATGGAAACGGTAGTTCAGTGAAGAGGACTACTTTGCATGATCTGTATGAAAAAGAAGGGCAGAGTCCATGGTATGACAACCTTTGCAGGCCAGTGACCGATTTGCTGCCACTGATTGCAAGTGGGGTTAGAGGTGTAACTAGCAACCCAGCGGTAAATACCCTAACTATGTTTCTTTTTCTCTGTAGTTTTACTTTGTGATATTTGTCTATTTTAGTCCCCTATAACAATTTTGATTGTGTTATTGCAGATTTTCCAGAAAGCTATATCTTCATCAAATGCTTACAATGATCAATTCAGGTATTCTTATTGACCCCATTGTTTTAATTGTTACGGTGAGTAGCATAGATCATGGTATACCCTAAATACATTTCCACAGCTCAAAGAAAAATGAAAATATAAACTAGAGAAAAACTAAGGCATGCTCATCTGAGTTGGTTGGTTATTGTAATCTCTTGATGTTTGAGACTTGTGTTTTCTGGTCTTTTGAATACTCATGTCTTTTGAAAATACTGGAATTTGCAGGGAACTTGTGCAATCAGGAAAAGATATCGAAAGTGCTTATTGGGAGTTGGTGGTGAAGGACATCCAAGATGCCTGCAAACTTTTTGAGCCAATCTATGACCAAACAGATGGAGGTGATGGTTATGTTTCTGTTGAGGTTTCTCCCAGACTTGCTGATGATACTAATGGGACCATTGAGGCAGCCAAATATCTTTATGAAGTGGTTGATCGTCCCAATGTGTACATTAAGATCCCTGCAACAGCACCATGCATTCCTTCAATCAAGGAAGTTATTGCGAATGGCATAAGTGTGAATGTCACTGTATGTTATTTCTGATTTCCTGGCTTAACTTGAAGTAGAAGATATGGTCTTTTGCTACACTCATTTGTTTCTTAAACGTTCTTATGAGTTTTTACTGTTAATACTTGTTTTAGCAATTACTGCTTTTGATGAGCCATTGGCTATAACTCAAGAACCATTTTTACCCAATCAGCAAAGTTTTTGAGTGGGTCATTATAGTTCTGGGCTTGTTCCACTGAAGTTGTAGATAATGGTGGTGATATATTGCCTTTACACCGTACTATATATGTTTCTTTTTATGTTCTAATCTTAATTTTCATTTCTTATGTGTATGTACAGCTCATATTTTCGCTTGCTAGATACGAGGCTGTCATTGATGCTTACTTGGACGGCCTTGAGGCTTCTGGGTTGAGTGATCTCTCCAGGGTTACTAGTGTAGCTTCCTTCTTTGTCAGTAGGGTAGACACCCTCATTGACAAAATGCTTGAAATGATTGGAACACCAGAAGCCCTTGATCTCCGAGGAAAGGTAACTAAACTGCAATACACATTTGTACATTCAAATATTTACTGAATTACACGTCAAAATTTGCTTACACCATGATATGTTTACTATTTTTTAGGCTGCTGTAGCACAAGCAGCTCTGGCATATAGGCTCTACCAGAAGAAATTCTCCGGTCCAAGATGGGAGGCTTTGGTGAAGAAGGGTGCCAAGAAACAGAGGTTGCTCTGGGCTTCAACTAGTGTCAAGAACCCGGCCTACCCTGACACCCTATATGTTGCTCCTCTCATTGGACCTGACACGGTGAGCTATCTTCTTGCTGAATGAAGTTTTCAAAATGAGTTGATGAATAATCCCATAATCTTTTCTGTCATTTTGGTGCTGTTTGCAGGTCTCAACCATGCCTGACCAAGCACTCCAAGCCTTCATAGACCATGGCACAGTTTCAAGGACGATTGACGCAAACGTGTCTGAAGCTGAAGGCATCTATAGTGCACTTGAGAAGTTGGGGATTGACTGGGGCAAAGTCGGTTTACAGCTGGAAGACGAGGGAGTTGAGTCTTTCAAGAAGAGCTTTGACAGCCTTCTCGACACATTGCAAGAGAAGGCAAACACTCTTAAATTTGTGATTTCTTAGATTTGCTGTCACCGCAAACACAATAAAAAAAACAAGCGGGAGTTGGTTCCTGCTGTAAAAGAAAGTTGGTGGGCGAGCGTTATGCGAGACGTTGAATATTATGTAATATGAAGCAGCGAGTGTTTGTTTAATGGAACTTTTGTTTTGTGCTTTTGTTTTATGGCTCCTGCTGATCAATGTAGTTGCAGATGTGGTTCTAAAGCAACAGGAAACCTTAAAAAGGATAAGGTAATAGAAATCTTGGGTGTGAAAATCAATCGTAATCAAACTTGCCAAAATATTTGTGATTTTTTGGTCTACTTCTATCGCTTATGGTCAAAATTTTTTTTCCTTGGTGAAGGTTTTCAAAAAAAATTAAAAAAAAATGAATAAATGGAGAATATGTTACCGTACTGTTTTTGTTTTTGTTTATTCCAATGGTTGACCTATATAAAATTTATTTTCATTTTTTGGTATTTTGGAAATTTAATTATAAAATGGGTTAATTTTACTGACGTCATTTTTAAACGAGTTGTTTATAGTTATTAGTTTAAACGACAGCTCGAAATTGATGCGGAACATATTTAAAATTCGAAATTTGCGAATCTAAGTTATAAGCACTTGTACTTAATCATGTGGGTAACTTAGAACTGGCTTGTTAAGAATACGATTCTTTTAAGATTCATTGCTAGTCTATTTTTTAACAGATCAAATTCAAATTACCCACGTAGATACTAATATGTTTACAATTTAATTTATGTATTTTAAATATACTTCAAATCAAATTTGAACTACTATTTACTACTTAGGGTAGGTTTTGATAGGCGGTGTGTTTACATACGGTTAATGTAAAAATAACGGTGGCGGTGAGATTAGATATTGTAGTGTGAGATCAGAAGTAAGCTAAACGCACTGCATTATACCGCCTATCATAACCCAATCTTAAATTGACAATTAAGTTGATGAAAAGACTTGATTAATATAATTTTGATATTTTAAAGACTCAACCATAATTATTTGAAGTTTAAGACTGAGTAAAAGAATTCCACAAATGAATCTAAAATTGGAGGTGAGTTGGATTGAAATTTTCAATTTTCGGTCATTGATATTTATAATAAATTTAGGATTTGGATTTAAAAAAAAAAATCAGTAACTTTTGTACAACATTTTTAAAAAATATTATTTTTTAATGTGGATAACCATGAATGTTGTTTGATTTTCGATTTTGATGGCTGAAAAAAATAGACCTGGCAGCATGCTAAAAACATTTGAAACCGGCGGCTGCCCAGCCCAGTGTCCCATAAAATCCAAAGGATAAATATTATAAGAGCGGGCATACAGCCGTAGAAGGAATGTCACAAAAAGCTGAGGCCGTTATCTTCCCGCGTACAAAGTAGACACACTTTCTTTCTTTCTCCGTCAAAGTCTCACCGCCTTTCCTTTCCTGCTTTCGTCACGGAACTGAATACTTAGTTTGATGGCGTCAATTTCAGCAACTGGATTTCTGCCCCAATCCCTTACCTTATCCTCTGCAACTGCAAGAGCTTCTACTAGGGTACGTCATCTCCTCCCCCAATTCCTCATAATTAATTTCTTCTATTGACCACCCAATCCAACCCCAACCATAATGTATCTTCTTTGATTTCAGAGACCAATAGCATGCCTTTCTGTGCGACTCCAGCAGCAGCAGCCACCATCTCAGCGGATCGAGCGAAGGAAAATTATGGTAATTGGAGCGGTTGGATTAGTCGCTCCTGCTCTCTATGATTCTTCCAACGGAGAAATTGAGATGGCAATGGCTGCCTCTTCTGGATTTGCTGATAGTATTTTTCTTTTTCTTTTAGCTTAGTAATTCATTCCATTTGATTTTCAATTTTATGCATTTCATTTGCTAACCCAAATTGTTGGAATTTGGAGCACAGTGCCAGCACTTAGGGGAAAGGATTATGGGAAGACCAAAATGCGGTATCCAGATTACACTGAAACAGTATCAGGTCTTCAGTACAAGGTCATTTTGCTACGGAAATAATCCTATTCAATATTAATTTTAGTTTTTAATTGGTGCATATGTTCTTATCTTGATAAAAATTCCAATGAGAATGTAGGACTTGCGGGTGGGGGATGGCCCTACACCGAAGATGGGAGATACAGTTGTCGTAAGCATCAATTTTCAAATGTTTTATGTCAAAACTTAATACCTTCAAATTTAGTGCGGAACTATTATTGTTATTGTTATTTTTGCCTAAGCTATTTCAAGCAGTTTATGGGCTACGAACTATATACTGTAGGTTGATTGGGATGGCTACACTATAGGGTATTATGGCCGCATATTTGAAGCTCGAAACAAGACCAAAGGCGGTTCCTTTGTGGTACATAATGCTTCCCGTCCTAATTCTGAATGTCATTTTAAATTAGTTGATTATTTCATGATATTATCTGGGTTTAAAACATGCAGGGAGATGACAAAGACTTCTTCAAATTTAGACTTGGATCCCAAGAAGTGAGTAGTTGGTTTTGCTGAATCAGATAATAGTGTTCTCCATACAACTCATGAATGTTAAAGATAATATAGTTCTAATTCACCTTTTTCTTGTTTTTGTGATCTAAGCAAATAATTTAGTTTTAAGGATTTATGATTGTCTAAGGTCTCTCAATTAGTACTTTTTCTTCCTTTTTAAATTTATAAGCCACATCCAAAGTACAATATTATATTGAGATACAAATATAAAGATGAAACCTTCAAAATAAGATTTTCTCGTTATCAATTATTCAGGTGATTCCAGCATTCGAAGAAGCAATTACAGGAATGGCTCTGGGTGGTGTTAGAAGGTGCTTGTTCTGCTTTTCTAATGCATATCATCTTGTTTACTGTATTCACACATCGCATACTCCACTTTGTAATCTTGTGTCCTGTGGCTACCGACATTAAGTGTGTCAAATAAAAGATGGATTATTGATCAATGGTTTCAAGTGCATTTCGCTGCTTTTGCTAAATCGAGCTAAGAATTTTTGTGGTCCAAGCTATAAAACTTCTTTAACTTGTTGATGCAGTTGCGTGATACTTTTTTATCATGAAATGAAAACAAGGATCAAGTAATTTCTTTTCTGCGATAATATCATATGCAAATTTCACAGTTTACTTCACAGTGATGCAGGATCATAGTTCCACCAGAATTGGGATATCCCGACAATGACTTCAACAAAAGTGGCCCCAAACCAACAACCTTCTCGGTAAAATTCAAGTCTTTGATCCATTATGTTGTATTCTTTTGTTCATATGATGACTGTTTTCGGTGCCTTCCGCAGGGTCAACGAGCTTTGGATTTTGTGCTAAGGAACCAAGGGCTTATAGATAAGACTCTACTGTTTGATATTGAACTCCTCAAAATCATTCCGAATTGATTTTGGCTCAAAGATCATAATGGTCTAAACATTTAGAGACTGAAATTATGTTTTGAGGTTAGATTTCATGGATATTTTATGCTTTTGAGCCGGTCATAGGTTCATTATCATACAATGAATCACAAATCACGTTTTGTCCCAGGGAAGTTTTCTCATACTGTTAAAAGTACTGGGAATTGAAGTCGGCCATGGAGTGAAAATATTGGATAACATTGAGCAAAGAATGTGAAGGATCTGTTCAAAGAAAGCAGTGTGGCCATGTCTCATTCATTAAATTCTAGCTATTTTTGAAATAAAGAATTACTCTGCAATTTTTTGTTTTCGTTTTTATATCTTCCCAGCTGAAACATGATGGTGTGGAAAAAGATGTGGTTGTCCACTCTGTTCAAAGTTTGTTATGATCCAAATCCTCATTTCAGTGTAAAAAAGTTTTGTAGCCATCGTGTATTGTAACATGGATTTGTATTGTTCCCTTTGCTGGTAATTAAAAGTTCTTGTGTTCTCTACAGATTTCGGAGATAAATTGTTTTTCCTATATTTTGTCTTCTCACATGAAACTGGGCAAGGCTCCGGCACAGCTTGTTGGACCAGGTTCAGTCTTACTGAGGCCATCCCTAACAGAAGGCAGGGGTTTGCTTGTTCATTTGACAAGGCCTATTGCTGATCTAGGTGCATACTGGTTGTTGATCAGTACAACTGAAGTATTTCCCATGGTTTGCATACTCGAATATCTCTAGGAGGAAGCTCCAGAGATAGATGCGATGAAGAGTATAGGCTCCGTATATGCTTCCGTAAGCTGGTCACTTGGCTTGTTTCCTTTCCGGGACAATAAACATACTGTATCATCAAATCTATTACAAGGAACCAGTTAATAGTCTACAATCATGGCTATCTTAACAGGCATATATAGGTATAAGGTACAATTAGAGGTAAAAGCAGACTTCTAAGGTCAAGCAGACATCCCAACTGAGGGAGGATAGCTGAATAAAGATACAGGATTTGCTTTGCATGTTCATCCTTCATTTCTCTTTTCATTCGAATCTTTATTTGTTTATAAGCTTGTTTGTATTAGATTTGTGTTCGTCAAAAATTTCAAAATTATGGTTATATTCATTCATTTGAAATTCTATATGTTTTGATCATTCAAATTAAACAAATATGTTTATAAATAATTAAAAATCAATTTGTGAACAATAAACAAATAAATTTAAAACAAACCAAAAACACATTTATTATTTTAAGATATAAAATAATAAATATATAAATAATTATATTATGAATAAATAAAAACATAAATGATAAATGAAATTGTTAATAACGCAAATGAATTATATTTAGTTTGTTGGAATAAATAAACCATAATTTTGTTTATTTATTTATCAAGATAGAACCATATTCATGAATGATATATTAAATAATACACGCAAATTGGGAGGCGGCAGCATCATACCTTAAACCTACCAAGGTCGGGTTGGGTGGTTGCCATTGCCACATGCTCCCTGCGTGCGTTCAAATCAACAGACAAGTTGGTCCGCTCTTTGTCCAATCTAATTAGGTAGAAGTCCAGAGTCGTTCTATATGTGAAGAGAGATGGAGCACCGAAAGGTCTCATTACATAAACCCCATTTCCTATTACTATGTACCAACTGTAATGAAATTAAAGTCTTACAGTGTTCAAGATAATCTTGTAGAAATGAGAACCTCTGCTCCTAGCAGTTGCCACGACATTATTACAAGTTGGTCAACCACCACTATTATTGTACTTGGGTTGCTAAATGAATGAATGGTGGGTACATAATCAACTTCCCTCAAATTCAAGCTCAAAAGTCCTCGGGATTTATTTAAATATGAATCTTGGATTATCCTAATCTACTATCCAACTTATTACATAAATCTGTATAAAACACAAAACCCTCGGATTAGTAGACAAAAACTCATGCACCACATACATCTAATTTTATCCATTCATTTATATGCACAAAATCAACCATGTCCGTTGGCTCAAAGATTCAAAATCAACATCATGTGAAACTTGAACATAATGATTTTCATCATCAGAACAAGAAGAGGTTTAAATTCTTTTATTCTATCCCGAGACTACTGCTCGTACTTTTGTAACGTTAGCATATTTAGCGTAGTAGGTAACAAAGTCCAGCTCATATTTATTGTTACACATCATCAAGTTGATTCCACGTATTATAACTTTCACACAAATTATTATATTAGCTTTTTACATCGAAGGTAACGTCATGATCATTCGAGTCCGAGTAGGAAGAAATTACCAGGTAGCACTACTAGTGATGGATAAAGACAAACTCTTCTATACACGATGTGCCTCTTCAATAAAGATCAGAGAGCTTATACATACTGATAATACCTGCCGCTCTATATGTATTTGCTCCATTGCATTGAATCAAGATGCAACCAGACCTTAGGGGCTTTCACAGAACTCCATCTCCTGCTCCGCAAAAGAAACGACACTTAAAATCAGATGCACCCCAAAGGTTCTGGAACAGAAATGACACTGTATGTTTAACTAAGTTGCTTGCTTTCTATTTTCTAAAGATAACAGACAAAACCAATCGACAATCTTCGTAGTTATTATCATTCACAATATTATGGAATTTACCCAAGTACCCCATTGGACTAAACCATACAACAGAGACTGCACATATCTATTGGACTAAACCATACAACAGAGACTGCACATATCTGCATTTTAGATGGAGTAATTTGGCCTACTATACATACCTTGCCACATATTGGACAACTTTCACTCCTTTCCAACCATTCATAAATACAACCAAGATGAAAATGGTGTGAGCAGCGAGCTGTGATTTTAGGATTTTCTGGTGTATATTCTGCAAGAAAATAAGCACTCATATGAGTATAAGCATAACTTAAAAATGCTAAAAGAAGTTCCTTTTTCAATCAAATCATCACCACATGCCTATCTTGAAAAATAACAAGCATATCATTAAAATTTAAAACTACAAAACAGATTTCTTCTTTAAAGACATATAGATGCAAAATTACCATCAAGACAAGTAGGGCAGACATCTTCTTCTTCTGCTGAAGGCTGTATATAGTTAGGTCCTTGTGCAACTTTTGGTGCTAAACTCCTCTCTGATAACTCAAGATGGGCAATCTTAGAGTCGTCTTCCAACTCGACTTCATTCCATTTCCTCCCAATACCCAATGATTCTCCATCAGAACTGCTTATATTTCTTCTTAGTGGTTGAGTTTCTTCTTGAAAATGAGTCACAGACTTATCACGCCTAGAGACCAAGCCATCACGCTGCAAACGAGAGTACCTCTGCTCAGCATCATAAGGGACCGGTCTGGACATTGTAACATGAGTTTCAATGGCTGAATTATCTGATATTGCAGTAACAGTTGTTGTTGATGACAGAGAAGCTCCTTGGATCTGGGATGCAGGTCGCCCATCCAATCTGTGAAACAGAGCACCATACTGCAGATCAAAGAAGAAATGGAAAATTACGAAAGTGTTTCATTAAACTAAACCTAGGTATAAAATGGGTTATATGACATTGTGAAAGCAACTCAACTAATGTACTTACCTTTCAAGAGAAACACAGTATGCAGACAATCTTTATAAGGCTACTTTAAGTACTTAACATATAAAGAACTTCTGAATTTCAGAGATTCTCTCAAGGATAGTATTAATAAGCTTTATAGACTTCATTCTTAAAAAAGGTTAATTTCATGCAAATTGAGGCTCAGAGAAATTAACAAAATGACATCAATCTTCTTTATAACATACCTTCAGTATTAACAAATTTAATGGCATGTATTAGCAGCATAAAAATGAAAATAGGTTGCTTTTGTGCAGATAACCACAAGATAAGAAGAGACATACCCCAGTGAATAGCTGATAGAAGAAGAACCTTAGGCAGATGCAGTGCCTATATATTGAATTGCTAGGATAAGCATATTCTTCACAGTCATCACCACATGAACAGCAGCAAAAAGCACCCATTTCTGCCTAGAATGTATATATTTCTGATTACACAATTCCGAAAAAGCTTTCAGAGCTTGCAGAAAAGGTCATAAAAGAATTGTTCACCTTCCTTCCAAATATACAAGACAATTCCTATGGGATTAGGGGGCAAAAAGGGAAAAAAATTATAACATGAGTCAGGGAAACAACTTTTTGCAATGAACAACAGATTCAGCCTGCTCAAGGGAGAAATAAGAACCTCGCTAAACCTTTCGTCACAAAAGATGCTCAGTTCATCAGTTTTCTGACCGTCTCAATTTCCACTCTTCGGACAAAAGTAATCTGATATATAGACAACAAGAAAAAAGATTAGGATAATGCTAAACAGCAAGAGAACAACAAGACACCTCCTTCATTAGGAGCCTGATGGATGATCTACAATTTGGGTTTTTCATGATAAACAGAATCCTAAAACTACTCCATTTAGTTTTACCATAACCATAAAGTTCCTTTCCAACAATGAGCTAACTTACAATATTGTAAATTAATTCACAAGTTAAAAAAAACACATCGAACATTCCTTGTCCTTCAGAATGGTGATAAATAAAACAACTCAAATAATCAGCACTAACCGTTCTTCATTACAGACATAAAATCCCATAACGAAATTACAATCTCCTACACTAAAAAAAGCACTTTCAAGAAATTTGTTAAGTTCAGAGACGATAACCATACTTATAAACAAGAGAAACAGGCAATCAGCTATCTTATTTTAGACTCTAATAAGTTGCAAAGTAAAGCTATTTCAGCGCAAAGACAGAAACTTTAACAAAAAACCAAAAAAAA
>CM025256.1:19378979-19392644 GCA_013677275.1 Gossypium schwendimanii
AAATGCTGAGTTTCATTCATTAGCTAGCTAATTTTGATTTTATTGCTCTCTTTGTCTGTTTCCACAAAAAAAAGAAATGCCCTAAGGCCTCCCTTACCTGTTTTTCCTTTTTTGACATGAGAAGTTATGGTTAAATTTCATCTTTAATCCCTATATTTCAATCAAATTTAAAATTTAATCTTTAAATTTTAATTTTGATATAATTTGCTACTTCAAATTTTATAATGTCATTAATTAGCCTAAATATTTTATTCTAATTAAAATACTTATGTGAATTTTTAAAAATTATTATTACCATCAAATTTTTTTTGTTAAATTCAGTTCCATTAGAATATAATTTTTTTTGTTACATAAATACGAAGGGAAAATATTAAATTTCAAATATACATAAAGTACAAAAACTGAATATACTAGTTATACATTGGATATGAATCATATGATCGAAAAGTTGAGAATTCATATTTAACCTTATCATAAAGGTAGCAACTTCAAGAATTAACTGAAACTTATGCGTCCTTGGAAATAATATCTCAACCCACACTTATATATATCGACGTTGAAAAAGAAAATACTAGTAATAATTAGAGAAAAGAAGAAAAGCTTGTCCTACAATAATGAAAAAGAGAAAGTGTACGAGAAATTATGATGGGCATAGAATAGAAATTGCTTCATTTTAAGCAGTGAACCGACGGCAACGGGTTAAGACGCTGCACCCTCTAGTGTATGGATTAGCAACTTGACCAATGCCACAATTATAGTAGGATCGACCTGGTCGATTGCATGGAACAGCATTCATCCTTAAGGCGGCGTAGCTAATGTACTTTCTTGCGCTTAATTCTCTGCGGTGTATATCCAAATCGGTTTCTTCCAGGCACTTGCCGGAGTGACCATGACATATTTGGTCACTGGAGAGACGTCGGTCACGGGCCTGGAGCTTGCTCCAGAACATGGATCGGCTCCAATTCTCGGTGGCATGGGAAGACGATGACAACGCCGATAAGGCTAGAAAGATGGTGAGGAGTGCAGAAGAAAGATGAAGATTCATCAGAGAAAAAAGGGGGGGGAGGAAGTTATGCAAAGAAATGGGTGATAGGTTTGGGTTTTTGGTGACGAAGTTTGGGGGATATACTCTTTTATTTTTGGAGAAGTGATTATGGGATAATATGGCTTTGGCTATGCTTTATGTAAGTGTTTTTTAACTTGTTTTACGCATAACTGAACGTTCGTTCGGGGATGCACGTTTCTTGCTCCTACAAATTTGGCCTAAAGTAAGTACTATAATCAATTCTAGTACCTAAATTGAAGCCTCTCATGAAGATCTTTGATCGTACCTAATTTTAGAAGAATGGATTGGACTGAGAGACAGCAACAAATAGCTATATTGTCTGCCATCTAAAGTATGGAACCCTCACCAATATTTTTATGTTAATCTTATAAAAGACCTCATCTAAAATATGGACCGGAATTTATTATAAAATCCGTGTGTTGGCCTAATAGTTAGGGTGGTCACTGCCCCAGGTGTGAATGGGATTCGAGTCGCACTAGTCGCGTTGCTGTTAGGGCTTTACCCTCCTCTTATAATTCAAAAGAAAAATTAATTCTTTATATAATTTCTATTAAAAATCATAAGAAATACTGGGAAAATGTAGATTATTAATATAATCATATTGCCTTTTATTAACATTCATTATGCCTTTAAATTAAGTTGGTGTGTTTACATCAAGTGACAATAAACTATATGCATGTGAAAACACATATTTAGAATATAGATATAAGTTTAAAAATAACATTTATTATAAATAATTCAAGCGTAAGGTTCAAAACTAATAATAATAACACATGCAATATGAATGAAATTAAAATAAAAAATTAATTTAAATTGTGAAAAAAATTAAATAGTTAAATACATCAAATTGATGATATTAAATGTACTCTAAATATTTATCATGGTATTATCATTTTTCTTGAGTTGGTAACGAGTTGACTTGTACTTTCTGTGGAAGTTACTCGCTACATTATGAATGTAGTACATAAACCACCAAGGGGCACCAAAATGTCTAATTGCAGCAACAAGACCATTTCCTCTATCAAACATCAAGCAAATTGGTCCTAGGTAACAACATGATGCCGTGGGTTGGTTAAGAAAAACTCCTACAACTTCATACTTTCTTTGTCAACAACTATGAACGCAATTGGCAGGACATTCCAGTTCCCATCCTGTGTAACTGAGATTAGAAAGATTTGCTTGTACTTCCCATAAAGCCAAGTGTCATCAACTTGGAATATTGGCTTACAATGGAGGAACGCTCTTGATTGAATTCGTAAACCAACTAAAAAGCAGACTAAGGCAAGTGCACCTATCAATTAATAGTATGGCTATGGTGAGCAAAGATATCGTTCCCACAAGAACTAAAAGTACTAGTAATTACTGTCTTTCTATTATTTAATCGACAAATTGGAGTGATTGATTAAAACTAAAATTAACTAAATTAATTTACTAAAGAACACGACAAAGAACAAATCAGGAAAATAATCGAGTAAACAACCAAGAAGCGAAACAATACCCAGGAAAGAATTCACCTAGACTTAATCTGTCATTATCAATCTAAATTAAGCAATTTCTTCACTTACTATCTTTATCTGTAGAAATCCCTAAATTATGCTAATATCTCTATTCAATACTAAGAGCAACTGACTCTAGGTTGATTAGTTGAAATTTATTTCTAATTAAAACCCTTATTATCACATTACCTCGATCTATGGATCCCCCTATTAGATTTGACTCTAATCAGGTAGATTTATGTCATCCTATTTTTAGGAATTCATGCAACTCCACTCAATTATGCTAGATCTACTTTTAAACAGGGCCTATTCCTCCTCTGATTTAAGCATATAAAACATGGATTAGTAATCTAGAAATATCAAACCAAGAATTAAACACACATAACTGAAAACAAGATCCTAGTATTTATTGTGTAAAAAAATAGAAATCAAATAACATAATCCATCCTAGGGTTCATCTCCCTAGGTATTTGGAAAATTAGTTCATGATAGCAAATAAAAACATCCTAAAGGCAGTATAACCACAAGAAACAAATAAACTCATAATAAACTTAAAAGAAATCAGAAGAAGATCTTCAATCTTGATGGAAATATGCTTCAGAGTCAACTTCAATGGTGTTTTTCAAGTTATTTTCTTGAGTATTCTATGACAACTCACTCATGTCTTCTTACCTTTGTCATATATAGGTCTTAAAATGCCCAAAAAAACTAAAAAATGCATTTCTCTGCAAGTTTGGAGTGCGATTTACGATTTTTACACAGTTTGGCACAAGGCCGTGTGGCAATCCGTGTGGCTCACACGGCTATGTGTCCAGCCCGTGTTGCTCCTGAAACTTGCTCCGATTTTTTAATTTTCGCTTGTTTTTCATTCCTTTTTCTTCCAAATGCTTTCTTAAGTATTAAAACATGAATTTAAAGGATTAGGAGCATAAAATTTACCATTTACCATTTTACATCGATTAATCATCCAAAAATGTATTAAGAACGGGATTAAAACATGTTACTTTAGGCATTTATCAAATATCCCCACACTTAAGCGTTTTCTTATCATTAAGCAAAATCCTTAACCCAAAATCAAATTAACTTTTCTCAATTTTTCATTTTCATTAATAATGTTTCAAGATAATTCGCAAACAATCATGCATTAGAAATTCAACCAAAAGGACAATAAAGATTCAAGCAATCCAAGCCAAAATTTTTAAAGCACAAAAACGTAGGTGTCTCCCCTTATCCAAAAAATTACCTTAAATTCAAAATCAACAAGAATTGACATCCTCACTAAGGATCACTCAAAGCACTCAAAGTGTTTAAGGTTCAATTATTTTGCTCTCAACGGTCAAATGAGAAATGCTATTATCATAAGCTTGCTTGGAAATCAAATACCACCATGATAAAATCAGATGACACACCAATCAAGAGGTCTTTAAAAGGTTGTAATGGGGCTTAGGTTAAAGGTATGGAAAAGGCTAGAAAAGTTGGTTACAATCAAGAGTCGAGTTGATAAGTTACCAAACTAGAAAAAATCATTTGCTGAATTAAAAGAATTCACATCAATAAGAAATAAATAAAAAAATGAGCTTTTCAACACAATATAAAACTAACTATTGAAGCTCAATCAATTTTTTTTCATTGTCTGTTTTTTTAGAACAAAATTCAGCAATGCAAATAATGAAACATAGTTAGGCGACTAACCAAGTCAAATCTCAACAAAAAGGGAGTCAATAAAAGGGATAATTTACAACATAAATATGGGTTATAGGTTAACATTGACGGGTTAGAATAAAAAAACATGTTAGGATCAATGGGGTTCACTAAGGGTTAATACAACATGTAAGCTTATTAAAGGTTAGGTGGGTTAAATACTAAGTCTCTCCATCATCTCAGTATATCAAATCAATAATGTGGTATCGACATGTATAATTGAAGCAAGTTCTAGAATAACAAATCAAGTTGACACACAAAAATAAATTGAGTATGAAATACAATATATGCTCTATAGGCTCAAAAGCTCATAAAAAAATATGGTTTTATTGTCAAACTTGCAAATTTAAAATTTCAAGATAATACTTCAATTCAGGGAGACAACCTAAAATATTTATTTCTTAAAAAAAACTTATCATGCTTGACTCTCTCGTTTCTTAAAGTATAAATCAACCAATACATAAAAATCTACAAATTAATCCAAAAAAACTCCAAATAATTTTTTTTCACTCTAATGGAGGGTATGAGAAAATTATTTAAACACAACAAATAATTCAGGGATTTTGTAACAAATAAACAAACAACCTCCCCACACTTAAGATGTTGTCTTCAATGTACAAACATATATAATCATAATATAAACACAATATCAAAAGAGAGAGTGTGAGAGAATTGAAAATGCCCTGAATTTGGATGAAATCACTAAAATAGGGAAAATAGGAATCATCTACAAATCTAAATTAAGTGCATGTTTCTGAGAAAACTAATAAAAAGATAAAAATATAAATAAGAATATAAAGAGATTACAAACTCGAACAAAAACAATCATCAAAATAATAAAAATAACAACAAGGTTCAAAATAAAAATAAAAAAGTCCTACAAATAACATAAAAACAACTAACAAGAAAAAGAAAAGTACAAACGAAATTAAAAAATAAATAAGAAAATGAAATTAGGTTAGTGATCGGTGTCATGAGAAGTGTCGGGATCATGAGGCGCATGATCACATTAAAGATATGGAGATGTTGGCAAATCTTATGCAAATACGCCTTAATGTTATCGAACTGATTAAAGCATCGCTGTTCAAAGTGCTCAAACCATTCGGAGAGATCGTAGAGTGTAACAGTGGAAGTAGATATAGGGTGACTCGGCTGAGGAGAACGAGGTGGTTCTGCATGGTAAGGAGGATCATCGTTAGAGAACTCCTCATACTCATCCTGAGGGTCTAAATGAGACAATGTGTATCGACGGGGAACCACTCCATGCCGTAGCTCGATCATCCTCATGTGACTCATAATCGAAAATCCACGCAGGATTATCTGTCTAACCAGGGTAAAAGAGGATGTCTGCTTTAGAGCATCAATGAGGCCAAAATACCTTGCTAGGCAAGTCACGTAAGGGCCCAAACAAATAGGAACCTTCCTGCTACGATCAGACTAGTGGAAAAATGATAGTGCAAGAAAATATGCAACTTTGATGCAGTGTTGCATCGCCATGTTTCATAGGAAGTAAGCATCATATGTACCCACGACCCCGGTACTCTCTTTCTGATCGATCAATGTGTGCACCAAAATAACATGAGTATAGCACAATACCGAAGGTAGAGAAGTTGCCTTCGACTGGCTTGGGTTATATGGATTTTCAGTCGCAGCAATATCGGTCCAACAGAGAGAAGGTGACTGACGGATGTGGAGGTATAATGTGGGGAAATCCTCTATACTCATGAACTCCTTGAAATAGAGTCTAAATGGGGCTCTGAAGCATGGGACACTCAGATAATGCATTACACCCTCGAGTCTAAATGATACAATACGCAGCTCATCCCACTGCAACGTAACTTGTTGCAGAGAGAATGTCAAACAAAACTCCAATGTGCGTTCTGAATAAATAGGCTCGATGATGGTGAAAAATCAATCACATGGAGTTGTATCGATCAGTGCTTGCACTCTATCAACTAAGTGGACCGCCTATAATGCCTTCCAATCTATGCAACGACCTAAACCTAATGGTCGCTCCTTCAAATGTTGATATTGGTCCTCATGTGGACCCGAGAATGATTGGAGACACGGATGTCTCACGACTAGAGGAGGAATCAATGACGAGGTCGCACCCAGTGTCTTTCACTTTTTCAAAGCGAGGACCATAGCCTTAGTCTTACCTCTAGTATTTGTTATTATGTACGTGAAATAACAGATAACCAACCAAATAAATCAGTAGCAGTACAAAATAATAGAGACACAAATTAGATAACTAGAAGTGTCAGCATCAACAAGAACTACTCTAGCGCACAGACAAATCAACATGCAAAATAGAACACATCGGCAACCAACCCAACTAATGATGAAAGCCATATCACAGAACTAATATTAAAATCTACTTCTAATACAATAGAGAGAATAATTACTAAGTAGAATAAAACAGAAAAAACCATAATAACAACATTGCAACAAATACCATAATAATGAAATTATCCTACTGACAAGAATAATAATTGAGAATAAGAGAAACAAAACTATACTACACTAATGATAATAAAAGTAGATCGAATGAAAACTACTAATAATAAAATTATAAAAATAACAAGAATAAAAATAAGAAAACAAATTCTAATAAAAACAACTAATATAAAAAATAAAATAAACACAAAAGGGAGACACAAACGATCTTGGTGGTCAACAGAGGTAGAGGTGCAAATTATGGTGATTCGGTTTACAGTCAAAAGAAAAAAAGGTTTGTTGTTGAGGACTGGTGGACGGAGGGAGGTGGCTTAGGAAAGGGGATGGTTTCGTTGTCAGTTTGAAGTGGAGTGCAAATGTGGGAGATGGAAAGGAAGGGGGTAAAAGGATACAACCAGAGATGCGCAAGAATGGGGGAAAAGTGTGATGTACGATGGTAGTGGTCGTGGGTGTTTCCACGATAAGGGTTAGAGCTTGGTGGAGGCATATCAAAGGGTAAAGGAGACTTAATGGTGGTTAGGTGTTGGGTTCGGGAGAATAGTGTGAATAGAAAAGAAAGGGTAAAAGTATAAAAAATTAGGGTTTTTTCGTTTAAAATTGGGGTTACAATTGTGTGAAGGCCCGTGCTGGGCCACACAATTGTGCCACACACCCATGTGTATTCAAATTTTGAAAAAAATTATGCCTAGTAACCACACGTTCTAGGACACGCCCATATGTCACACACGGCTGTGTTCCAAGCTGTGTGTGATCACCCTTCGTTTCTCTTATGCCAATGTGTAAGGTTGTGTAGGGAACACGGTCTCGCACACGCTCGTGTAAGAAGCCACGTGTCTCACACGATCGTGTCTCTAGCCTGTGTAACTCACTGTATTGAAATAAAATTGAAAAAAATTCACTCTAGAATTCACATGGTCTGAGAGACGCCCATGTGTTTAGGCCGTGTGGCCCACATGATTGTGTCTCCAAGTTGTGTGGATCACTCCAAGTAGTGTGACCCTTTGTTTTTTTTCAAATTTTTTAAGTAATAAATATAAAATGAATGTATTTTTTTAAAGATTTTTTTTCAATTTTTTTTAAAAATGTAAAATAAATAAATAACAAAAAAAAAACACTCGAGTTGTCTCACGAGAAGCGCTTATTTAGAGTTTAAGCTTGACTTCCTTTTTTAAGCTCACAGTTTAGGCAGATCTTAGAGCCGAAGCTCCTCTCTCTTGTTATTAGTTTTACCACCAAAATAAGGTTTGAGAGACAAGTATTGTTTACCTTGAATGTGTCGAATTCAGAATGTGTTACCTTAATTGTACCTTATGGAAAAATAGTTTTTACTAAACATGGCTTAGACCTTCTTGACTTAAGGAGGAAAAATTCGTGGATCTGATTTGTCTAACATTACTTTGTCCCCAACTTTGAATTGGTTCATTCTCTTCACATGCACATAATGGCGTTGTTTTGTTTCTTGTGTTTTCTTGGTTTCTCGTCAACCTTTATTCACCATTCATCTAGTTCATCGAGTTGCACCATTCGTTATTCACTTGTTCCTCAAGGTCTATCCCTTTGAATAAAATGTGACTCCAACAAATTTTCATGAGGGATTTCCTGAAATGAACGTTGAGTCACATGATTACTAACATTAATAGAACAATTAGTATCATCTCGCTTACTAGGGACTATCACAAAATCATGTGCTTGAAGAGTAGTCTTTTCATCACCTACACGAAGCACAAGTTCACCAGTACCAACATCAATAACGGTTTTAGGAGTGGCTAAAAAAGGGTCGACCTAAGATCATAGGTACCTCAATATCCTCATCCATGTCCAATACAATAAAATCAATAGGGAATATAAATTTATCGACTTTCATAAATACATCCTCAATAATACCCCTAGGATATCTAATTGATCTACCCACTAATTGAATACTCATCCTAGTGGGTTTGGGTACTCGAAGGGCAAGTTGTTTGAACATATTATAAAGCATGACATTTATACTAACCCCAAATCAGCCAAAACTTTTTCAATATTTAAACTACCAATGAGACAATGAATTGTAAAATTCCATGGATCTTTAAATTTGTTGGGTAGTTTGTTTTGGAGAATGGCCGAACAAATTACGTTGAGCTCCACAGTTGACAAGTCATCTAACTTCGTTTTGTTTGTTAACAACTTCTTTAAAAATTTTACATAGTTTGACATCTACAAAAGGGCTTCAACAACAAGTAAGTTAATATGCAATTATTATAAAAGTTTAAAAAGTTTACCATATTGTTCGTTTATGCGGTCTTTCTTCAATCTGCCAGATATGGAACTTGTGGTTTGTTGTCTTTGATTATCGGCTTATGCTCTTTCTTACTCTCATCAACCTCATCACTTTTCACAACTTCTAGCTTCAAATTCTTTTCCAACTTGACTAACCCTTCCACATTTCAAACAGTGATTGTGTGGATTTGCTCCTTTGGGTTAGTTTCAGTGTTGCTAGGTAAGCTACCTTGTGGTCTTTTCGAAAAAAGTTTGGCAAGATATCCAATTTGATTTTCAAGACCATGAATCGATGCTTGCTAATTTTTCAGTGTTGTTTCAGTGTTTTGAAATCAAGTTTCTAACACTAAAATAAATTTAACTCACATCTCCTCAATGTTCGGTCTCTTCTTTTACTAGTAAGGCTATTGAAAGCCCAAAAGGGGTTGTGACATTTGATTATCTTGACCACCCTAAGAGAAATTTGGATCTTTCCTCGAACCTGCATTATAACTATTGCTAAGGGGTTATTCTAAGATATTGAATTATTACCCAAAAAGTCGACTTGTTCATACTCCATGTTAGAATTGAAGAGTGAATATTCTGAATTAATCATCCCCACTACATTCACACCATAAATTTTCTTACCAAGAGCTTCAACCAAATTTGCTAACATAAAAACTGCATTGATATAAAAAAATTTGGCTACTTTGACAGGTTTTACTCTCGTAACTTCCCACTGATAATTATTCAATGTCACCTCCTTAATAAATCTTTGAGTTGCCTCAGGTGTTTTGTTATTCAATGTTTCGCCAAATACTATATCAATCATCTATCTAGTTGAGGGATTCAAACCATTTTAAAAAGTTTGAACTTAGAGCTATAAAAGTAGTCCATGATGAGGACACATTTTTAACAAATCTTTAAATCTCTCACATGTATCATAAAGAGTATCAATATCAAATTGAACAAAAGAAGATATGTCATTCCTCAACTTAGCTATTTTAGCTAGTGGAAAATATTTCAATAGAAATTTTTCAGTCATTTGCACCCAAGTCGTGATAAAACCTCATAGCAATGAATTTAACCATTGTTTTGCCTTGCTCCTCAAAGAAAATGGGAACAACCTTAAGTGTATGACATTATTAGAAATGCCATTAATCTTGAATGTGTCGCAAACCTCTAGAAAGTTAGCCAAATGAGCATTCGGATCTTCATCTTGCAACCCATCAAACTGAATAAACTAATGTACTATTTGAATTGTGTTCGGCTTCAGCTCAAAATAGTTAGCAACAATAGTTGGTTTCACAATACTCGATTCAGACCAATTAGAGTAGGTTTAGCATAATCATACATAGTATGAGGAGTAGGAGTAGCAAGAAGCTACTAATTATTTTTATTATCACCCATCTCCACAGTAATATGTTTTTCCTCTTGATCGTCTACTCTATTCTGTTGATTTTGCCTTGCTTCTCTAACCTCTCTACGATTTTTACGAGCAGTCTTTTTAACTACACTATAAAAAATTAATGGTTTCAATCATCTAGTCAGAAACCAAAAGAACTTGTCAGAATGAAACAAACGAATAAATTAGAGTGTAAAAATTAAATTAAAATAAAAAAATTAAAATAAAAATAAAAATGGCAAAATTAATAGAAATAAAGTTTTCCTAATATTTTAGTCCCCAGCAACGGGGCAAAAAACTTGATTGCAGTCGTAAACTAACTAAAAATCTAACTAAGGCAAGTGCACCTATCAATTAGTAGTATAGCAAAAATATCATTCCCACAAGGACAAAAATACTAGTAACTTCCGTCTTTCTACTATTTAACTGAAAAATTAGAGTGATTGATTAAAACTAAAATTAACTAAATTAATTTACTAAAGAACACGAAAAAGAACAAATTAGGAAAATAATCGAGTAAACAACCAAGAAGCAAAACAATACCTAGGAAAGAATTCACCTAGACTTCATCTGTCATTACCAATCTAAATTACGCAATTTCTTCATTTACTATCTTGATCCGTAGAAATCCTTAAATTATGCTAATATCTCTCTTCAAGACTAAGAGCAATTGACTCTAGGTTTATTACTTGAAATTTATTTCTAATTAAAACCCCTGTTATCACATTAAATTGATTTATGGATTCCCTTATTAGATTTGACTCTAATCCAGTAGATTTATAGATTTCATGCAACTCCACTCAATTATGCTAGATCTACTTTAAAACAGGGTCTATTACTCCGCTGATTTAAGCACATCAAATATGGATTAATAATCTAGAAATATCAAACCAAGAATTAAGCATACATAATTGAGAACAAGATCCAAGTATTTATTGTGTAAAAAATAGAAATCAAATAACAGAATCCATCCTAGGGTTCATCTCCCTAGGTCTTGGAAAATTAGTTCATGATAGCAAATAAAAACATCCGAAAGGTAGTATAACCACAAGAAACAAATAAAGTCATAATAAACTTCAAAGAAATCAAAAGGAGATCTTTAATCTTGATGAAAATCTGTTTCAGAGTCGGCTTCAATGGTGTTTTTCGAGTTGTTTCTTGAGTATTCTATGATGGCTCAGTCCTTTATTGTTAACTTTGTCATATATAGGTCTTAAAATGCTTGAAGAACATAAAAAAATGCATTTTTCCATAGGTTTTGAGTGCGATTCACGATTTCCACACTGTCTGACACATGGCCATGTGGCGATCAGTGTGGCTCTTGAAACTGGATCTGGTTTTTTGATTTTCACTCGTTTTTCATTCCTTTTGCTTCCAAATGCTCTCCTAAGTAAAAAAAACATGAATTTAGAGAATTATGAGCATAAAATTCACCATTTTACATTGATTAATCATCAAAAAAATGCATTAAAAACGAGATTGAAACATGTTACTTTAGGCATTTATCAGCTTTGACACAAGTCGGGAATGTCCAAAAAATACGGTAGAATATCTCTACACTTGGAATGGGCTCATTTTCTTGATCGTATGCATCAAACGTCTGCATTCTTACAACCATTCCTGGCACATACTCTTGCATTGTTGCTGCCCAATATTGTAACTCACTGTATAAGTCATCCCAGTCCCCATATAGGTCCCTCATCGCTATCTGTTTGGCATTCCTTGCTTTTGGATATGATACTTTATAACCATATTAATTTTGCATTTCTGGCACCAAAGAAGTTATTGGAATTGTTAGAGATTGTGTGACCCCAATCTCATCACTTGTCAAAGAAATAAAATACAGAAGCAAAATAAGGGGATCTATGGGTGCGAAGGTCCAAGGGCTAAAGATCCGTATAGAACTATACTTTTTTTATTTGACTTTGATTACAATATAGTTTTTCAACCCTTAAATAGATGTAGTCGAAACTCCATCATTCATTTTTCAACATTAGTGAATCTCTCCTTCTCTGTTCATGGTTTTTCCCAAAAGGGTTTTTTCACGTAAAATCTTTGTGTTCTTATTTTCTTTTTCTTATTGTTTTGAAATCGCTCTACTGTTATTATCAAAGTTTATTATAACAGGAATAGCGGGTTTCGCCTCAACCAATGACTTGATACATCTACTTGGGGGTGAGTAAAACTCGATTCGATTCGATTCAAAAAAATCAAAAAAAAATTCAATTTTCGAGGTAATCAAATCGAGTTATTTGAATTATTCGAGTCAACTTGAATAATCCAATTCGAGTTTCTAGTTCGAGCCAAGTTGAATTTCATAATTTTAATAACTTGAATAATTCGAATAATAGATTGGTGTAAATACCCTATTGGTCCCTATCAACTTTGAAAATAAGCAACTTGGTCTCTCATAACAAAAATTAAAAAATAAAATAAAATAATTTTCAAAAATTTAAAATAATTTTTAAATTTCTAAATATTTATAAAAATTTCAAAATTTTTATTTTTAAAAATTTTAAAAAAGAATCTAAAAATATATAAAAAAAAGTTAAAATTTTAAAAATTTTCTAAACTAATAATTTTGGGACCTAATTTATTATTCAAATTTATCATACTCAAGTATCTTTTTTTTTATTTTTTGCTTTGAAATTTTTTTAAATATATATGGTTTCAAATATGTGTGCTCTAATATGGAATTAGTTGTACTGTAACAATATTTTTATTTGACATGTTTAATTTTTTTAATTTAACTTGAACAATTTCACCCGATTCGATTCGACTCGACTCGAATTTCATTTCACTCAACTGGATTCAAAAAAAATTTCAAACTGAGTTAGCATGATAGAATAGGACTCGTGAACTCGATTAACTCGAATTTTTTCACTCAATTCAACTCGTTTCGATCGAACCCTCATCCTACTTCTACGCCTTANTACTTGTCTTATCTAACTCTTCTCAATTCAAATTTTCTATATATCCAAATTAAACTTTCCATAATAATTACATAAAAACTATTTTAAAATACTTGTAATGACCCAAAAGTCGGCGGTATCAGAAAGTGTGGCTTTGGAATCCTGTTTTCGTAAATTGGACTTGTAAATATTTTTATTAAATATTTACGAAATAATTTTAGAAGTGAACTGATTTTCATTCGAGTAATTTTATTGAATTAGTGCTTAATTTAAGTATAGGGACTAAATTGTGTTAGACTCAAAAGTTGCATTTGAAGTGGACGGTAATAGGTGAACTTTATAAAGGAAAATGTAATAAAATTTAATGAAACAAAACATAAGTTATAAAAT
>CM025256.1:19879808-19890766 GCA_013677275.1 Gossypium schwendimanii
ATAATAGTATTTTAATTTTTCCATTTTTAAAAAATATTTTAAATTATTTTAAATCCCTGAGCATTAGCGGCGCTTTCTCAAAAACGCCACTAAAGCCCTGAGCATTAGCGGTGCTTCCTCAAAAAAGCCGCTAAAGCCCTGAGCACTAGCGACGCTTTTTCAAAAATGCCACTAAATCCCTGAGCATTAGCGGCGCTTTGTCAAAAACGCTGCTAAAGCCCTGAGCACTAGTGGAGCTTTCTCAAAAACGCCGTTAAAGCCCTGAGCATTAGCGGCGCTTTCGCAAAAACGCCGCTAAAGACCCGAAAGCTCAGACGTCGTTAGGCTTAGGTTTTTTGCGGCGCTTTTTGGAAAACGCTGCTAATGCTTATTTTTAGCGGCGTTTTCCAAAAAGCGCTGCTAATGCTTGATCTTTAGTGGCGTTTTTTACCCAAAAGCTGCTAAAAATGCCGCTAAAAACCTATTTTGCTGTAGTGCAAGTTAGAGTTCGTGGGTCGCTAGTAAGGGTAAACAAAAGATTAGAGGCATAATACATGTGATAATTGCTACAGATGAAGAGTAGGCGACCTCTAACACGAAGAGAAATGCTCATATTAGAAGTGCGATGTTGGTCAGTTTGCTAAAGAGGCTGTGTCAAAAGGAGAACTGGAAGCTAGAATTTAAAGAAGAAGGAGATGATTTAGTATGTGATGAGGAAAAAATGACCCTATGGTTGTATCAAATACTATAGCAGGATTTGAGATTAAAATAATTTTGGTTGATAACGAAAGTGTTGTGGAGGTGTTGACTTGGGATGGATATTAGAAGATGGCGTTGAAAGAACAAGTTTTGAAGAAGGCAATCCCCTTCCATGGTTTTGCGAATCATCCGATTGAGGTGAAAGGGTGTATTACTCTACCTATCACCTTTGGAGATGGCGAACACACCACCATAAGATATGTCTAGTTCTTTGTGGCAGATTATTCAATGGCTTATAATCCCATTTTTAGGTGTCCTATTATAAGAGTAGCTAAAATGATGGTTGCCATTTGTTGTATAAAGATTAAATTCCCCACCAAGATGGGAATATGTTTCATGAAATCTGACGAATGAACAGCCAAACAATGCCATATGTTGTCAATTAAGCAAACGCGTGAGCAGGAGCCATATGGTCAGAGTTCACAATAAGCAAAGATGGCTAGTTAGGTTTTAGATTTGGATAGTCTGGATGTTAGAAGCAAGGAAAGAATTCACAAACCAGAAGCAGCAAAAATCACGAAAACTTTACAATTGTTCTATGATAACACAGATACGTTGGTAAGGATATTGTTCACATTAGTAAAAGAAGAAAATGAAGACTTAGTATAATGTTTGAGGGAGAATTCAAACATTTTTACATGATCAGCTACAAACATGCCTGGTGTGGATCCTCAAGTGATTGTCCATTGGTTAAACGTGTCCCCTGAGGTTAAACCAGTTAAGTAGAAAAGAAGAAGATTTGCTCCATAGGTTGTGAAGGCCATTAAGCAAGAGGTAGGAAAGCTACTTTAGGTGGGATTTATCAGGGAGGTGGTGTACCCAAATTGAGTGTCAAATGTTGTGATGGTGAAGAAAGGCAATGGAAAATAGAGAATGTGCATTGATTTTACTAGTCTTAAGAAGGCTTGCCCGAAGGATAATTTTCCTTTTCTGTCAATTGACAGACTGGTAGACATGTCATCAAGCCATAGGTTTATGAGTTTCATGGATACATTCTTAGGGTATAATTAAGTTTCCATGGCTCCAAAAGATTAGGATAAAACAACCTTTGTCACAAAAGAGGGTTTGTTCTACTATCAAGTTATGCCTTTTGGGTTGAAGAATGCAGGTACCACCTATCAGAGGTTGGTCAAGAAGATTTTCAAATAGCAGATTGGTTGTAGTGTTGAGGTTTACGTAGATGACATGTTAGTAAAAAGTTCTACTTTTAAGGGACATATTAGGGATTTGACTGAAGCTTTTGTTATTTTGCGAGCCTATAAAATGAAGTTAAATCCAAATAAATGCACTTTTGCTGTAAGAGCAAGGAAATTCTTAGGCTTCATGGTTTCAGAAAGAGGCATAGAGGGGAACCCTGAGAAATTTGGGTTATTCTAGATATGCTTCCCCTCAAAGACTATTAAAGATATTCATTGCCTAACGGGGAGGGTGGTCGCTGACAGCCTCCTAACGTACCAACATCGAGAGTATTAATACTACTATAAAATATATAGAATTGAGGTGATGTTTGCAAGTATACAAGTCAGGTTTTAATATAGTTTGTTTACAACGAAATGCTTTGTAAGTATTCTGAGGAATGTACCAAATGGATTTTAGTTTAAGGAAAACTACTATTAAGCCAATTACAAAAAATAACTACTAGTCTTGAGTTACGAATTAGTAGTGTTAATCTAAAAGTAAAATGATAATGATAATAACCAAATAAATTGAATAAATTGAACTAAACCTATATCTACTCCTAAGTTCATGTATCGCCTTCTCCTATTCCTTGTTTTGACTTTGCGAGTTCCTTTAGCCTAGATCCAATTATTTTACCTAATTAATTATTGGTGTAGTGTTTTAATTAGTTGGTTACTAATTAACCTAGTAAGGCTTCTCAGCCTTTTACTAACCTAACTAGTCGGCAAGAAATACTCACCTCTCAATGACATAGTTCAGGCCAAGGTAGGGTAAGGTTTTCATGGATAGACAATACAGATTTTAGGTTAATTCCTTCCTATATAACTTCCTAGGGTCGTCAATCCTAAGGTTTAAGTTCCTCCTTTCTTAACCGTAGATCTACTAATTAATGCTTGGTAGGCAATATTTATTTCAAGTTAATTCATACCCAAATGACTTCCTATGGTTGTCAATCTTAGGGTTTAATTGCACTCAACAAGATCCAACCAAACCAAATTAAACTCTACCTTCTAATCAATTAATTAGGTTAATACAAATGAAATGTGTGAAATATGTATAAAGCATAAATTCATTCTAATCGTTACACAAGCATTCAAATAATGATCTTAAAGAAAGAAATATAAAGAATAAAATAAAAGAAAGATATGCTTATGGATTTATCGATGAAAGTGTAGCTGTAGAACTACCTTCGTTCGCGAAAGTCTCACTTCGGAATAGGATCTTCTAATTACACGAGCATAAAATAAACTTAGTAAAAACTTAGAACGAAATAAAAACTTAATAATAATTTATGTCTCCCTCAAATTGTGTGTTTAAATTGATTACAATGGCCTTTATATAGGCTAAACATGTAATATTAAAGTGCCTAAACTATCCTTTAAGTACTTAGAATTTGACTAGGGAAAATACTCTTAATTTCCCTAAAAAAATGCAGTTGTCGCGTGCAAAGACTTTTGGGCAGCGCAGAAACTGTGTTGCAACAAAGGCCTACGGTGTTGCAACATTGGCTTAGTGTCGCGACATAGCAAACAATTTCCCTCCAGGACTTGTTTTTGCTTCTATCTTCAATGTTGCGACATTGGTGTCTTGGTGTCGCGACATATGCAGGTTGTGATCCGAATATGCATCTTTAGCTCTCGATTTGTCCTACAAGACCATGTAACCTTATTTATAAATCTAAGATGTAATAAAAACTACTAAAAATCATAATTACTACTTCAAGTATGAAAACCTAAATATATACTAAGATTCTTTGATTTACTATTAAATAAGCTACAGTTATGTGTAAAAGGGGATGTAAATAATAGCGTCATTCATGGCAGATTTGTCGCACTCAATAGGTTGTCTCCAGAATTGCAGATAAGTTCTTACCTTTCTTTAAGGCCTTAAGAACTTCTTTTAGTTAGACAAAGGAATACCAGGGTACTTTTGAAAAGCTCAAATTGTACCTCACATTTTCACCACTTCAGATGTCGTCTCGAGTGGGGCAGACTCTTTATATTTATTTGACAACCTCTGAAGAAACAATGGCAACAATCTTGATCAGGACAAAAGGGGTTCTCCAATTTTTAGTGTTTAATGTTAGCAAAATGTTGCAGAATGATAAACAAAGGTACTTAAAGACAGAAAAACTCATTTTTTTTCCTTTAATAGTGGCAACTCACAAGTTGCAACCATTTTTTCAAGCCCATCCTGTGACAGTCATGACAAACCAATCCATCAAAGACGTAGTGTCTAGAATAGATACCTCAAATGGAATGAACTAGTGGGAAACTGAGCTCGCAGAATTTAGAATAGAGCATGCCCCGAGAACAACAATCAAAGCTCATATCTTAGTCAATTTCATGGTGAAATGTTCTTTTGACAAATCGCCAAAACCCACAGGTAACTTTTTAACTTGAAACACTATTACTCACATAAATGATACAATAGCATGTCACATAATTTACTGGAATTTTACTTGACAAATACTCGTTTTGTTTTGTGATGTTTTATTACAAATATAATTTTGGTTCTATTTTTTTGTGATGTAGTAGTTAGCTCATTACAGGGACAAACAAGCTCAGTTGCGAAGCCAAAATGTTAGATAGTTTATATGGATGGTTCAACAGTGAAGATAGGATTAGGAGCAGGCATTCTCCTTATAGACCCTGATGAGAATGAATGATAGTAGGAACTATCCTTCAGCTTCCAAGCATGCAACAACGATGTGGAGTATGAGCAATTAATTTCAGGACTACAATTGGCTCTACAGCTGGGGGTGAGGAAGTTGGTAGTAACACTGATTCTCAATTGGTAACGAAGAAAATAAATGGGGAGTATGAAGTAAAAGAGCCAAGCTTAAAGAAGTACCATGCCATAGCTACCCAACTACTTGCTCAATTTGACAAGGCACAAGTTAGACAATTATCCAAGACGGAGAACACCAAAGGTGAAATTTTGTCTACGTTAGCATGCTCTATTACTATTGAGCAAAGAGGGAAAATTCTGTTAGAACATAGAGCCATCCCAAGTTGTGACACCCAGCAAGTGCTCAATTTGAGCCAAGAAGAAATATGGATGACCCTTATAGTACAAGCTCTATAAGGTGAAACTCATTACTTCAACAAAAAGGAGCTAGCAAAATACAACATAAGACTATAAGGTATGATGTTATTATTTACATTTAACATATTCGTATCTGTAAGCTACTCAACTCTCATTCAATTAAAACCATTTAATCTATAACCTTTAGATATATCTTGTTAGAGGATGTGCTTTATAAAAAAAGGTTATTCCCAACCACTTTTGAGATGTATCGCTCCCACTGAAGTTGAATATGTTATGAGAGAAATACATGAGGGAATATGCAGTGATCATCTGGGTGGAAGATTGTTAGCACAGAAGGTTCTCAGGCAGAAATATTACTGGCCAACTATACAAAAAGAAACATATCACATGGTTTGCACTTGTGATTCCTACTAGAAACATGCTCAAGTACATCAGTCACAAGCTAAGCCTCTGCAAGTAATGTCTGGTCCTTCGCCATTTGCAACTTGGGAAATAGATATTTTTGATCTGTTTCCAATAACCATGACTCAGAATAAATTTATAGTTGTAGCTGTGGATTATTTTACCAAGTGGATAACAGTTGAAGCTCTAACTACAATCACAAAGAGACAAATAGAGTCTTTTCTCTAGAAATCCACTGTTTATAGGTTCGACATTCCACGTTTGATTATAACCGACAATAGAACCTAATTCTAGAGAAAATTTAAGAACTTCTGTAAGAACCTACAGATTGCTCTCGCTCAAAACTCTGTAAAAACTACCCAAACAAATGGTCAAGTAGAGACAATGAACAAGTAAATATTAACAACTTTAAAGAAAAAAGCTTGACTAGGCCAAAGGTTTTTAGTTAGAAGAGCTACCAAGAATTATATGGGCCATACGAACCTCACCTCACATAGCAACTGGAGAGATAATATTCTCACTGCTATATGGGGCAGAAGTGATAATCCCTACTAAGATAGGACTATTATCTCACAGGACATCTCATTTTGATGAAAGTGCCAACCAAGAGGCCATTCGACTTAACATAAATTTTATTGATGAATTTATGGAGACAACAAAAATTAGGAATACTGTGTGAGCTCAACAAGCAGCTCGATACCATAACTCCATAGCAAAGAACAAGCAATCTCAAGTGGGAGATCTAGTTTTGAGAAATACTGAAGCCAATTTTCCAGCATCACAACAAGCAAAAATGACCCCTTGTTGGGAGGTACCCTACAAATTTTTCGAAAAAATATGTTATAGAGCTTACAGAATAGCAAAAATGGATGACATTATTCTACCTCATACATAGAATGCACACCATCTGAAAAAATATTATGTATGAATATCTACTCTCTTTTTCAATATAGATACACTTTGAAAATGTTATTTTGTTTGTTTAACTTGAACAACTCACTAATTTAAGATCACAGCTAATATTATTAAGGCTCGTTGATTTATGATCATAGTCTAAGTTCATTTGATTTACTATCATGAACAATTTTATCTGAGTTAGATGATTTTCTATCGTTGCTCCAAACAACTCGCTGATTTAAGATCACAACTGATATTATTAAGGCTCGCTGATTAATGATCACAACATAAGTTCATTTGATTTATTATCATGAACAATTTCATCTAAGTTAGCTAATTTTCTATCACTGCTCCAAACAACTCATTGATTTAAGACCACAACTAATATTATTAAGGCTCGCTGATTTACGGTTACAATCTAAGTTCATTTGATTTACTATCATGAACAATTTTATTTAAGTTAGTTGATTTTCTATCACTGCTCTAAATAGCTCGTTGATTTAAGATCACAACTGATATTATTCAGGCTCGCTAATTTACGATCAAAACCTAAGTTCATTGATTTACTATCATGAACAATTTAATCTAAGTTAGTTTATTTTCTATCGCTACTCAAAATAGTTTGCTAATTTAAGATCACAACTGACATTATTAAGGTTTGTTGATTTATGATCACAACTTAAGTTTATTTGATTTACTATCATGAACAATTTTTCTGAGTTAGCTGATTTTCTATCACTATCCCGAACAACTTGCTAATTTTGATTCCTAATTCAAACAAAATCAAAATCAAACACTAAAAGGTTTCAACAAAAAGAAAAGATATTTCTTTCCATTTCAAAATAAAAACAGTAAATATAATCAAAATAAGGAAGTCATGAGTTAGCATTGGTATCCTGGGGGTCAACGAGCTCTTCATCTTCTCCTTCCTCCACTCATTCGTTAGCATCCCGTTCACACCCAACAGTGGGAACTACATTGGTCCAGCAAGAGTATCAACAAAGTAAAGCCTACTGGAGTTATTTCACTCTTCCACAAATTCCTCCCAAGTGGCTCTAGATGGGAAGTGAATATTAAAGTCCAACCGAGCACTTGTAAGGTGAATGAGAGCATTGAAGTTTACCTTGTGAGCATCAAAGGACCGCCAACCACTTGAGCATGTAGCAGGAAATTAGATTTTAAATTTGACAAATAATCCTAAAAACTTTGAATGGTATCAGCTTTATACTTCTCCAAAGCCTCTTCATGACTTTTCGCCAGATTAGCCATGACAAGTTTATGTTGCTCGTCTATGCTTTTCATGGTCAATTCTAAAACGGTCTTATCACCTCTCTCACCTATGACCTCTCCATGCAATTTTTCAATATTATTTTCAACGAGAGTGAGACTATAACACCCTTAACCCATATCCGTTGCCGGAACAGGGTTATGGAGCATTACTGAAGTTTACAAATCAAATATAATTAATTCATATAATTTACTATTCATATCCAAAAGCAAACATATTCAATCATATTGCCCTTTAAATGGACTATCGAGGCCCAATGTATGCGTTATAAACAAGTCGGGACTAAAACAGAAACTCAGAAAATTTTTCGCGAAATTTCAAAATTTTTCTTAGGTGTAGGGGACACACGCTCGTGTGGCCTGGTCGTGTGGCTCACACGGCCACGTGACACGCCCGTGTCCTAGGCCATGTGGGCATTCGATGTGAGGCACACGGCCATGTCCTAGCCCGTGTCCAATTTAGTGGGTATACTGACTTGATCACAAGGCCAAGCCATACCAATGGCTAATTTCAACCAAATATATAAATATTATCATTTGGCCAATTAAACCTATACATGCCATTATATCCTAATTAGAGTTTACTATTTATACCAAAAGAGTTGAAAGATAGTGTGATCTTGCTCCGACTCGCTTCCAACCTTTACGAGCTCTTGAGTACTATAAAATAGAGGAAATAAAATAGAGTAAGCATTTAATGCTTAATAAGTCCGTAAAATAGAGAAGTTTACTTACCATTCAGGTTTTTTTAAAGTAAACATACAAGGTGCATTCAATCAATTTAATCAATAACCTAAACACACACACATCCTCATCAAACATGTTAGTTGTGCAATTTACATAAGTATCAAGAAATATGAATGAGCTCATCAATATTCAATTTCCACATACATTTATTCTTCACTCCAAGTATCCAATGAACATGTACATATCAAATCTTTGTATTCCAAGTATTTCTTATAGTAATTCATCTTGAATTCATATTATATCATACCAGAACTTTACCCGTTGAACCTTATGAAATATCGATGGATATCGGATAGTACACATAAAGTGTACGAATCTGTAATCCGTCAATTCATATTCAGGAGTGTTCATAAGAACACTTAAACGAGAAACACTCTCTTAAGCCATCTAATGGGAAGCTCATCTGAGCCATGTATCGGGAAGCTTATCTGGGCTATATAACGGGAAGCTCAGAAGAGCCATAGTCAGGAAGCTCATGCGAGCCAATATCGGGTAGCTCCGAAGAGCCATAAACAGGAAGCTCATGAAAAGCCATAACCGGAAAACTCATAAGAGATGTGGTGTGTCTACAACACATGTAGGATCACAACCAATCGAGATGCTCCGAAAATATATTATCGGGAAGCTTGCAAGAACCATATAACGGGAAGCTTGAGAGGGCTTACAACGGGATACTTTTTTGAGCTGTGGTGTGTTCGCAACATATGTAGTACCACAACCAATACGAGAAATTTCTATATCCATCGAATTTCAGATATTCAAATGAGACTTTATACTTATCGATTATTGTCGGATATGTGAATACTTTCATATACATGACAATAATACAAACACATACATACAATTCAATTAACACAAATAAATTCTCAATTTAGTTATACGAACTTACCTCGACACTTGCTCGTGTACGAAAATCTACTAATCCTACACTTTTTCTTTTCCTCAATCTAACTTCGTATTTGAGTTATTCAGATCTATACGAATAAATTTAACATCAATTTAATACAATTCACATTCAATTCCATTCATTTCACATCTTAGGAAAAATTACCATTTTGCGTTTATACTTTTGATTAATTGTGATTTCATCCCTAAGCTCGAAAAATGAAATTCATGCAATTTAATCCTTATTCCAAGCCTATTCAATTTTTACATATAACATTTATAGCCCATGTATTTCACAAAAATTAGAAATTTTCCATGAATTTTACATCTTTTCAATTTAGTCCCTAAATCACAATTTCATAAAAATTTCTTTTACAAAAGTTGTTTATCTATCAACAACCTTTCATTTTCTATCATAAATTTCAAAATTCTAGCATATTCATTTATGGAAAATTTTTAATACTTTGATAACTTTGCAAATCAATCCTGAAAATAACTAGATTAGGTTATTACGATCTTGAAAATATAAAAATTTCTAAAAACGGGACAAGAATGCTTACCTAACTAGGCTTGCTTGAATTTTTTTTCTCTTAGATAGGGTTTCCAAGGAAATAATTTGGGGAAGATGATGAAATAAGATGATATTTTGTATTTTAATTAATTATTATCTTTTATTTCCACTATCCAATTTAGTCCTTTTCTTTTTTGAAATTTCCATGGATGAATCATCATAATTATCTACTAACTTCTCTTAATGGTCTATTTGCCTTATAAGGACCTCAAATTTTGAATTCCATAGCTATTTAATCCATCCAGCTACTAGAATTCAACTTTTGTACTTTATACAATTTGGTCCTTTCTAACAATTAAACTTGTAATCGGTAAAATTTCTTTTAACGAAATATTTATACGATTTTCCTATCATATGGTAGATTATAAAATAATATTAAAATAAATTCTCTTTTAGACTCGAACTTATGGTCCCGAAACCATTATTCTGGTTGCACTTAAAATGCGCTGTTACAAAGACGCTCCTATAACCTCCTATTCTACTCCACTAATTTTCTCTTTTCTTCATCCAAATGCTTATATAGTTCGCGAGTCCTTTCCAACACCCCATGGTAGACTGATAAGGATTTTTAATTTCTATCTTCTTTACTTCCTCTTCCCTAATACCCTTCGTGAACCCTACACTGACCATACCAACTTCAGCCAAGGCTACTTGAAAAGACAGTATAAACTTTTTCAAGGAAGGTTTCCTCATATAGGTGGACGATGCAGATGGACAAACATGTTGTTTTGCTTCTTCAAACATGTAATTTTTCCACTATTTGTTCACCTCAATAGGTAAATAAGGAAACCTCTTCATATTCAGGTGCTCGTACCACGAAAATAATGTTTGTGTCTCACCACCAAAAGACATAAACTTCTTGGAACCCTAGGCAGGTCATGATGAACAATTACCCCAAATGTGTCTTTAGTTGGTGGTCTTGCTTGAGGTGGAGATATAGGAGGGGAATGAACCACAGGAGGAATTGTAACAGTAGTTGCCACATCACCAGATGTTGAAACGCGATCCTTCTTTTTCTTTCGGTGAAGTTCCCTCACTGGATTACCCTTGTAACACCTCCAACCCGTATCCCTCGCCAGAACCGGGTTACAGAGCATTATCGGAGTTTATAGATCAAACAAACAGAAATTTGAAACATTTCATATCATCAAAACAAGTCATCAAAGCATCATTTTAATCCAAATTATAAACATACCAAATC
>CM025256.1:19896440-19906945 GCA_013677275.1 Gossypium schwendimanii
TTTGCAAACTTAGTGTGTAATCCCCACAGAAAACATGCATACAGATAATCAACAGAATTCAGTTAGATATAGTTTGGGGCCTGTGCCCATCATAGAATCAGTTTGGAACTTAGCCCGTTCAAATACAATCTCAGAAATACATTAGGGCCTTGGCCCATGTTAGATACAGAATGCAGTTACAATAAATCAGAATCCTACCCACCAGCCTCTACACACCATCTCCATCCAACCCTGTACACCATGTGGGGATTAAATTAACTCACTCGTCCCTACACACCATGCTGTACCGAATTGCGACACATAATCAGAAGGTTGCAGCTGAGCTGCCAGATAATAGGCTTAATAGCCTTTCAAACACTTCCTCCAAATATCATCAACCCACCCCGATGCAATGCAACATATAAAATATGTCATGCCATTATGCAATTAGTAGTACATAATTCAGATATCATAAGTCATGCTCGGTATAGAAATCAGACAGATAGATCACACATATAGGGGTCTAAGTAAAGCTTACCGTCGGTCTACAATCAACTTGGGCGACCTGTGCATGTGGCCCACTCGGCCCAAACTGGCCTTGGTCGCGTGATCCATTTTTAATGGAATCTGTGCTAGCTAAATATTCATATATGTTTTCACTATTTACTTATGTGTTCATTCAAAGTTGTCTACTTGAGCCACTGTTACTAAATTATTTATATTTTGAGCTACAGAATTTCAAATTAAAATCCACTTGATGTATTTCAAACTAGAATCAAATATCTTTCTACCATAAAATTTTTAAAATTTTTGGTTTATCCAATAAGTACAGTAAAATCTTCAAACTTACCCCTGTTCTGTTGTCTGATAGCTTCGACCCTTCTTTCCTAAAAATTAATTATCTCTTAGTACAAAATTTGAATGAAGTTTCCATTTATTTCTATTAAAAATAGACCCATTAATAATTTAAACATGTAAATTTTAACCCCTAATTATTTTTCTCCGATTTTTGATGATTTTCCAAAGTCAGAATAGGGGAACCCGAGTTCATTCTAACCTTGTCTCACAAAGTTTATTATATCTTATGATTTATAATTTCATTACTTATACCGTTTCATCTATGAGAAACTAGACTCAATAAGCTTCATTTCCATAATTTTTCCATCCTCTAATTTAATTTTCACTATTTATGGCGATTTTTCAAATTTAGTCCACTGCTATTGTCCAATCAACAAGCAATTTCAGCTTTTCACCGAATCTTTTTTTTTTTGCGTTTTGGGTACATACCTGGTTTTGTTTGATGCTAAAATAGTCCCCGAGCACTCCAAAGCCTATAGTCCAGATACTCAACATCAATTTAATGGATTTACAAGGGAATTGACAACCAAGAACGAACAGAAACACAACTTAACACCAACAATAACCCTTTGTTTAACTATCGTAAAGATGAGAACACTGAATTCACCAGTTCGAGCCTCCCCTACGCCTAAATCACAGAGAAAAAACATTACCGCTTCAGTCGCTAAGAGATTCATGACAAAAATGAAGAGAAACACTTACCGAAACTAAGCGAGCACTAACTGCGTGCGAAAATGAAGGAAAATAAATGGATTAGGGAAAAATCAAGAAGAAGAAAAAGAAGAGAAAGATGGAAAAACTTAGAGAATTTCGACAAGAGGAGAGGGAGAAGAGTAGACGATAGAATTTTTTTTTGGAAAAGAGAGTCAAAAATTCAGTTATGGAAAAAAAATAAAATAAAATCCCGATAACCGCCAAAATCCCATAATTTTCTCCCCTAATTTCCACTATACATCCACTAAGAATCCCCCTATTATACAACTCTATCCCGAAATCTGAGCAAAAATAATACACAAGACTTCCACCATAATAACACACCATTTAACCACCAGACCAGTAGGCCCATTCTGATGTAATTTACCCAACAGTCAAATAAAAACCTACTGAACAAGAGTAAGACCTAATTCATTCAAAATACCAAAATTTGCCCAAGAGAAGGCTTGAACTTGGGACCTCCCAAACACTCCCAAAACGCATAACCACTAAAGCTGATAGATATTTGTGTCATATTTTCACAATAAAGAAATTAGAAATTTTGGGGCGTTACATGTTAACTCTAGAATAGGATACTTGTTGGCATGCATGAGGACCTACCTACGACGTCTCATCCATGGACAATAACCATATCATATAAATAGAGAATATAACCCTTTTGAAAGGGATACATGCTCAAACACTCAACAATACTAAATATATAATTCATAAAACAAATGAAAAATATATCAAATAGTAATTTGAAATTCATAAATATCATAAGTATTTTCTTGGCTTTTTTACTTGTATAATACTAATTAAAAAAATTAAATACTAAAATGTTATGCCAATACCATTATTTACTAAAATGGGATGTTTGAAACAGTTCTAAGGGTGGAGGGAGAGAGATGGGTGACACCCATGTTTTTTCTAACACAATAATTGAAACATCATTAAAACATGATGTGTTTTTTTTTAAAAAAAAATTAAGGCTGGAGGGGAAGAGATGGGCCGCACCGGTATAATTTTTTTTTTTTAAGGATGGAGGGAGAGACATGGGGGTGCTAGTATTTTCTAGTGCAAAAATATAATCTAAATGGTGGAGGGTGAATTTTGTACCGTTTTGTTATTTTTTGAAGAATTACTAATATTTTTACACATATAAATAAACCAATAACAACGTAATTTTTAAAGAATTACTAATATTTTTTTGAAGAATTGCTAATATTTTTACTCAAACAAATCAATAACAACATAATTTAAAGAATTACTAATATTTTTAAATATATTTTTTCAAAACAATTTCATTTATTTTTTATTTTTCTCCCAATAAGAAAAAATTATTACATAACATATCTTCAATATTTGTAAAATGTAGTTCTTTTACCACAATAAAAAAAAAATCAAAATGGATCACCGTAAAAATTTCTAGCAAATAACCCATTTCGATATTTATTTTTGTAAACCCATCTCTGTATTTATTTTTGAGTTTTTTTTTTTTAAATTTATTTTTACAGTGAACCATCTTTACCAAAAAAAAATAAAAAATACGGTGAACAGCCTGAAAAATAGGCCGGCAGAAAAATACAAGCAGATCCTTCTCATCCCTTTTCATTGGACTATAATTTCTTGGCGATTTTCAGGTGTTTATTGATATCCTTGTGTTGGACGATTTGAAGATAACCTTAATATATGCCCATGTGAACCTCCCATCATAATTCATAAACGTTGCTTTCTGAGTTCAATATCTAAGGATTCCTTGGTTAATATATATTTGACCTTTTATATATTTATTTGTTTTTAATTCTCTGGTTATAAATGCATAGGACGCTGTTTTCTTTTTCCTGGCCTAAGAAATTCATAAATTAGCACTGCAAATTCCAATCTTCTGGTGTTTCTTAGTTCGCCCTGTACAGTAAATGCTTGTGTCCTACATAGCAACATCTCCAAGCTTGCGGTTTTTAGACATCCTGATGATGTAGCAACACGAATTTCTTCTTCTTTTTAGAGAAAATATTATTGTGGCTAAGACATCCTGATGTTTGTAGACATTTGATTTGTTTAAAAGTTGTGTTTTTCATGTAAAAAATAATAGAAGATATAATTGCAATTATAATAATATGTATTTCTTTTATTGCTTAAATAGGACCGTTGTGGAATTAATTTCTTAAATGTGTCTTTTAATGCATGGGTGTTAAGATTTATTTGAAATTTAAAGCACAACCAACTCTGAGCTCACATAATTGAGATAAGATTAATAATAAAAACAGTAATTTAAAACATAGATTTTGAATGACTTAAAATTTCATCTCATCCTCACTAAGTAATTTGCTCAACTTTAAAGCAAAATAAAGTGAAATTATTAAGTTGATGCTTTCTACCATGTCAAATATAATCCCTTTCAATAATATTTCTCCGCAAAATATCAAAAAGAAAATAATTTTATGCCACAATTTTCTTTTACATGTCAGCCCTGATCTCATTCCTACATCATCTATTCTTTTTATTTTCATTCTTTTTATACTTTGTTTTCTTCGAACATGTTGTGGTCAACTGTAAACAGAAAAGAATCTCGCTGAAGTCTGTGGAGGGTGAGATGATAAATGTAGAATTTGAACGGTTTGAATGCCCAACCAATATAATTTCTGTAATGTCCGCTTGAGAATTGATCAGAAAAGGGTGTGAGGTGTATTTAGCCTAAATCCTGGATATGTGAATACTGGGATCCGAATTGGATCAAGTCCTTGCAGTTAGAGAATTTCCAGATATATTTCCTAAAGAATTGTCAGGCTTACCGCCTGAAAGGGAGGTTGAATTTGCTATAAAGTTAGCACCCAGAATTGCATCAATTTCTATTGCGCCATATAAAATGGCTCTAGCTGAATTGAAAGAGTTGAAAGCTCAATTGCAAGAATTTTTAAGTTGAGGATTTATCTGACCGGCTGTATTGCTATAGGGTGCTCCAATTCTGTCTGTGAAGAAAAAAATGTTGGATTTGATACCCTAACTATAGTATTTTCGTCAATATACACTTGTAATTTTTTTTCAAATAGATTTGTTTATAAAACAAATTCATTAATTATGATTAATATACTTTGAATTATTATCCTCACATGGTTTTTGCATGCAAAGAAAAATGGAAGCAAATGTTGCTCATTTGTTTTCTAATGTTTAACTAATTCTAATGTATATTACGTGGTCAGATCGTAATACGAAAAAATAACTTGTATTAGTAGGCAAACCTAAACATGTCCTTAGTCTAATCGAAAATGACCAAACCAATTGAAAGACTAATATGTCGTCTACAAAGTCCAATTGGGGAGATGCCTTGTCTTAGGCATCGGAGCGGATGACTCCTAGAAGATAAAGACATAGATGTGACTGGCTAGACTGACATTACATCAAACAAGACCCAAGCAGAATAGGTCATGAATCCGTTTGTGGATTTATTTACTTGTGACGTTCATAGTGTGACATACCTAAATCCTGAGTGGATGGTGGACTATGTATGCGTGACTCGTACACTTTGATGTAAGTAAAAGCTTGAGTTTAAATAGATAAGGAACCGAAAGCTGGTGCGTTGGATGTACAACTTCTGTAGTATGTAGCATCATTCACAACAGTAAAATTCATAGCCCAAAACATGGGTAAATGATACCCTCTCATTGGCATTACATGGTTGATGAAAAGTAAACGTGGCCATGGGTCATCCATTTTTATGATGGATGATTTGATCATTATTTGATAATGATTGAATTTTTTATGAAGGAAGATGTAATGGTTACCATGAGATAAAATAGAATCATATTGGGATAATAGATATTATCCTAAAGAGATCAAGGATATCCTATGAGGGTAACACACTTATGACAAGGTCATTGGACAAACACTGAGTAGTTGCTTTCGTAATGGTATGTCACTGGGGAGAGCTTAGCCACGATATTATAATGGAATGGATTCGTAATTAAATGAGTTTATAATTAATAGGCGAAAAGCCGAAACTTAATTATAAATCATTTGAGCCTCCACTTCATATGTTCAATTAGTCCCTCTGCTAGATCGTTGAAACCAGAAATGAATTGTTGTTCGAATATAAATGAACGAAATGAATAGAAAAAGAGAAATGGGAAACATTCAGGAATGATTATGGTTTTCTCCGAAATAGAGAAGTGAAATCATTTGAAAATAAATGTAGGTTTCTAAAAATGAAAATAGAAATGGAAATGGAAACTTGCAATCCTATATAGGATTACTTAAAAAATGATGGAAGAATGAGTTTATGCTTTTTGATTGTTTTGAAGCCTGAAAATGAAAATAATCATTCGGTAATAGTGAAGATGTTGAGTTGTGACATATTGAACGTTCTTGAAATTTTACCGAGGGTAAAATCATCAAAAAGTTTATCAGGGGTAAAATTGTTAAAATTTTACTGGGGTAAAATTGGGGTGAAAATTTATTTAATATTTAGATATTAAAGTTTATTTTTGGAAATATAAAAATTGATTCGGGTTGGATCATATTATAGAGTATTTGGTCAAAAAGGCCTAGGAAGTATTCATAATTGGACCCGATGTAAGAGAAACCCAAAACCCCTCATATAACATGAAGGCAACCCTAGTAGAAATACAAGGGTAAGTCTTTCACCCCTCTCCTACACTATGTATGATGTTTTTTTTTATTTAAAATAAACCTCTGCAACTCTACAAGAGTTCTACCTTCTCTTCCTAAAATTAGATGACACCGGTAGAGCTATTAAGACAACCTTTGAGAGATTATTATTTTGCCAAAAAAATAAAGAAAATTTATTCTCAACTGTTACATATATACTGTTCCAGAATAAAATTTTTACCGGTTTCTATTATAGAAGAGAGAATTTCGTTTTCACCCCAAAAGTAAATTTTTTTCTAGTTCTGTGTTTTGATTCAATTGGTTCGAGCTCACATTTGAAGCAGTTCATGGTACGAGAAAAGTAGAGAAGATCATTTGGTTGAAAGTAAAAAAAAATCAAGGATCCGTTTATCTGAAAACACAGGTATGATTTCAGTCTAAGGTTTATTACTATAAATATCACAAATGGGGTCAATTTTCAAAATTTTAATTTTCTGTTGTGCAATAAAACCATTTTCAAATTAGATTTTTCCTACAAAAAGACGAAACCTAGAGATTTGGTATCAATTATTGACAATTGAATATGGTAACGATAAAGAAAAAAATCTAATTCCCCGAATTGATGAATTATTCGATCAACTCAAGGGAGCAAGTTTGTTTTCAAGGATTGATCTTAGATTGATCTATTATCAACTCAGAGTCAAAGACCCCAATGTGTCGAAGACTGTTTTCCGAACTCGCTACGGACATTATGAGTTCTTGGTAATGTTGTTTGGGCTTACTAATGCCCTTGCCTCCTTTATGGATTTAATGACTAGGATCTTCCAGCCATATTTAGACCAGTTCGTGGTTGTGTTTATTGATGACATTTCAATTTATTCAAAGAATGAAAAATATTATAATCAACATCTAAGGGTCATATTGCAGATTTTGTGAGAAAAACAATTGTATGCCAAGTTTAGCAAATGCGAATTTTGTCTTCGAGAAGTGAGATTTTTGGGGCATGTGATATCGGCTGAAGGTATTCGGGTTGATTCGAGTAAAATCTCAGCCATTATAGATTGGAAGCCCCTAAAGAATGTCACCGAAGTGAACAACTTTTTGGGCTTAGTGGGATACTATCGACAATTCATAAAAGGATTTTCAATGATAACCCTTCCATTGACAAGATTGCTATAGAAGAATGTTGGTTTTGAATGGTCTGAGAATGTTGGAAAAGGTTTGAAATTTGAAAGCCATATTGATTGAAGCCCTTATTTTGACCCAGCCTAAGTCTAAAAAAATTTTTGTTATATTCAACGACGCGTCTCTCAATGGTTTAGGGTGTGCATTGATGCAAAAGGGGAAAGTAATTGTGCATGCTTCCCAATAGCTTAAGTCACACGAGAAAAATTATCCTACTTACGACTTAGGACTCAAAGCTATGGTTTTTGCTTTCAAGATTTGGAAGCACTACATTTATAAAAAAAAATGTCATATATTCATTGATCATAAAAGTTTGAAGTATTTGTTGATGTAAAAAGAGTTGAATTTGAGACAACACAGGTGGCTTGAATTGCTTAAAGACTATGATTTGATCATTGATTATCATCTGAGATAAGCCAAAATTGTGGCTGACACTCTAAGTTGAAAATCCTTGTTTGCTCTGAAAGCTATAAATGCACATTTGAATTTGGAGTGAGATGACTCTATTTTGGTCAAATTGAGAGCTAAACGTGTATTCCTTCAGAGAATTCAAGAATTGCATAAATGTAACGATCTTGAAGCAAAACATAAACTTGTAGAAAATGAGCAAACCAATGAATTCAGAATAAATGGTGACGGGAGTCTATACTTCCATAATAGGTTGTGTATGCCAAATAATTCGGGGTCGAAGCAAGATATTCTCCCCGTGGTTCACAACAACACCTATGCGATACATCCAGTTGGCAATAATATGTATAATGACTTCAGATCGTTGTATTGGTGGCCCGTAAGGACCCAAAATTCAATGGTGTCGAAAAATACGATTTCAAAATCTCATTTCTATAAATTAAGTCTGTAAATATTCATATTTAATATTTACGTAGATAATATAAAAATGTATTAAAAAATGGTCGAATAATTTTTTCAAATTAATAGTTAATTAAGGCTTAGGGACTGAATTATAAAAGTTCAATCGCTATAGAATTTTAATTAACAAAAGGCTTAATGACCTGAATAGCAATTAGTCAAAGGTCCAAAATGATAATAAAATCATTTGTAATAAGTGATAGTGGATGATGATGGCATGTTGATTAAGTATTATTAATGATTACTTAATTTAATTAAACATGATTAATTAAGTAAATTAAGGTTTAATTAACCTATAAATACCAGATATGGTGGAAAAAAAGTGTCACATCTTGACCACACATGACCGTGTGCCATAAACGAGTTCTTGGCACTATCGTGTGGTATGTGTAATTTAGTTCTCATTTTGCACACACGACCACAGTTAGTTGTACAGTTAGAAGACATGGTATCTATCTCCTTGCACATGGTTTCAGTCCTCACACACGATTGAAAAACATGAGCATGTCCCATAGCACATGGCCTAAACTTGTCACACGGCCGTGAGACCCCTATTTTTTTTTACTTTACTTTTTTATTTTGTTTTGAATTAGTCCCTGCTTGTTTCTAAATTGATTTTAGAGTTTTAGAACCTTAATTTAAGCACCGTTTTTGTATGAATAGAATGATTATATATTTATGATTATTTAAAGATAATTTTTTAAATTGAAATAGCATGTGTTTGTCCTGTTAATTGTCGTAGCATCCTGTAACCCTAATCCAATGACAGTGACGAGCGATGGGTGTTACAACTAGTGCTTTACCCACAATAAGTGGCTCATCCAATATGATGAGTGGTTTTATCCACGTGGTGTAAAGGTGGAAGAAATTTTGAGAAATCCTATTGTGGTGTGTAGTGGTAGGTGTAGTAAATATGTAATTTTTTTCTATGTATTTGAACGATGAATAAATAAATTTCACATTTCACTGTTATGTATTTTGTATTTTTGTCTTTCATATTTTGCATGCATAGCAAATTTGTAACAAGCAAATATTGGCTCATTGATTGTCTAGGTTCAAAGTGATGATAAGTAGCATTGTAAGAATGTTTACATTTCAAGAAAGACAACTTATTTTAGTAGATAATCTAAACGAGTCCATAATCCTATAAAAGAATCAAAATGAGCATTTGATTCAAATACTGGGAAGGATTATTATGTCGTCTACAATTTCAATTGAGGAGATGGCTAGTCTTTACTATTAGAGCAGTTGACTCTACAGGTAGAGCCATAGATGTATTCATTGGCAGAATGATACATTAGACTGAACCCAAGATGAATTAATTCTAAATCTATTTGTGAATTAATTCACTTGTGACATTCATAATGTGATTTACCTAAATCTTGAGTTAGTCACTAACTATGCATATGTAACTTATGTGGTTTGATATAAGTGGAGGCTTATACTATAAAGATAATCAACCCAATAGCCGGTATATTGGGTATCTGACATATGTATGGCATGGCTTTACTAGCAATAGTGGAATTCATAACTCAATTAAAGAGTTAACGGTATCCTCTCATTGGCATTGTGTGGATTGATATATATGGAATGTGGCTACTGGTTGCTTGTGCTATTTATCATAGTCATTTGTTGATAGTGATCATATTAATCATTAAGAAGACACAATTGTGACAATAAGATAAAATATGATTGTATTGAGTGAACGAATTTAACTCAAAGAAATCAAGGATATCATATAATGGTAACACACACATGATGAGATCATTGGACAAAACAGTTGGATAAATTGCTTTCGTAAAGAGTATACAATAAGGAGTTTTTAATTATGGTACTTCTTGTGACTGACTCCATGATTAAGTAAATACGAATTATCGAAACGATGCTTCTAGGCATAATTGTAATTACTAGAGCCTAATTATATATGTCTAACTGGTCTCTCTGCTAGCTCAATAAAAGCTCGATTGGATTGCATTTGAATTAGAAGTAAATTGTAAGAATTTGGAAATAATTTAATTAAGTCAATTTATTTGATGTGGAATTAAATTGTACGGTCGCAAGAATTGTTTAACTAGATAATTTGATTAAAGAATTTTCTTGAAAAATTAATTTGAAAAATCTAAATGATTTTTCTAAAAATTATTTTTGATCAAGTAAAATTAAACTAATCAAATTAATTAAAATTAATATGATATTTTTTTAAAATTAATTTTCAAATCAGGCAATTGACCCAATGGGTAATTGAACATGACAATTAGACATGAGATCGTAAATTGGGTCTGGAAGCCCAAAACTGAGACCAAGACCCAAATATT
>CM025256.1:19964551-19984768 GCA_013677275.1 Gossypium schwendimanii
CCAACACAATGGTAATTTGAAAGATTGGAACACTGTTTCCATTTACTGAAAGTATGTGATTATTGAGGAGATGCTGAGCAAGTTAAATGAATGTGAAAAGTATTAAGATATGATTATGTATGAGATTGTGTGACATATTGTATATGCATTGGGTTGGGATTTTGCGGTTGACGGAAGAGTTCTGTGGAGTACCGGTGGCATATTAAGTCCGTATTATTCATAGTCAGTGCATTGCACCTAGGGTACCGAGGGGATTGGCGATTTTATCACATATTATTTGTTATTGGCAATTGTATCACACTATTTGATATCTGACAGAATTTTCTACATATTGTTATTGGTGGTTTTAACCATAACGGGCTTAAGCCCATAATGTTTTGAAGTTTGGATGACGGGTTCTGGGGAACTCGTGTTGTGTAGCGGATGGTATGGGTAGGAACCTTTTTGCATTGCATCATGTGCACGACATATTCGAATGTTATTGATTTATGCTATGCATTGTATTTTGTTGTATCGACTGGTATCAAAATTAATGATTGTTACTCGAATGAATGATGACCTATGTTCATACACCGTTTGACATCAATTTGATAATGACTATGTAATGACATGAAATTCCTATGATGGTTTTGTTTTCTTCTATTCATGCTATTATGTTTCACTGTATTTGATATTTTTGCCCATTTAAATAATTATTCAACTCACACTGAGCTTTTCATAAGCTCACCCCCAATATTGTTTAACTTTTTGAGTAAACCTTAAAATTAGGACCAGACTCGGCATTTTGCATTTGGCATTCGAAGAATCAAATTAGACCTCAAATTATTATCTTTAATTAAGTATTATTAAGTCTTTATTGGTTTTGGCTTGTAATTTTTAATTATTTTTGGTCTGTGGCTTTGTAACTTTTCATTTGGGGATTTTTGTTTGCATGAATTACTCAAGCATAATAAACAAGAAATGCATGATATCTGACTTAAATAAAATTTGACATTGTTCCCTAATTTCCACTGCATTGCAAATGAACCATTTTTGAAAAACAAATCGATAAGGTAACTAAGTTTCCAAAATAACTTGAAAATTGGTTTTTCTTTCGTTGCATTAGTTTAACATTGAGTTTTTTTTTAAGAAGAGCAACAAGCAAACAGTTTTTCTAAAACAACACTATCAATAATAAAATGAATCCTATGCATATACGACCTAATGAATGAATGCTTTTAAGCTAACTCAAAGTATAACTATGATTTTCTCTAAAATGAGAGTTTATTTAAAGTCTTAAAAAGTAACGTAAGTTATCTTAGCCATTTCGGTGGCTAATGTAGCTTTCTCAATCTAGCCATAATGTCTAGGTCAGGTTTAGGAGGTTACAAACTTTCAGGTACATAATTCACCTAAAGTTGTCTATTAATCATCTTGTCTCGACTGAAATGCAAGTCAAGTTCAACATGCTTGACACAAGCATGCAACATAGGATTTGCTACCAAGGACACTATACTGGAATTATCACACCAAATCACTGGTGTGCCATTAAGCGTCACTCATATTTCATCAAGCAAGAAACGAAACCACATTAGTTCAGATTTTGCATTTGCTAAACTTATGTACTCGACTTCTGAGGTTGACTAAGACACAGCACTCTGCTTCTTGGAAGACCACCCAATGATATTGTTATTGAGATACACACAAAATCCTGAGGTTGACTTGAGATATTCAAGGGAGTTGGCCTAATCTGTAACAACCTGTTTTCAGTGAAATCGAAATAGTGGTTTTGAGACCACAAATTCGAGTCAAGAAGGAAAATTATTTTATCGTTTGCATTATGATAGAAATCTTATATAAAAATTTCATAAAGAAATTTTATTGGTTACATGTCTAATTAGATGGAAAGGACTAAATTGCATAAAATGTAAAAGTTGAATTCTAGTAGCTAAAGGGATCAAATAGCTATGGAATTCAAAATTTGAGGTCCTAATATGGTAAATAGACCAATTAATGGAGTTAGTAGATAATTATGATTAGTCATCAAAGGAAAATTCAAAAAAAGAAAAGGATTAAATTGGAAAGTAAATAAATAAAAGATGATAAATGAATAATATAAGAAAATATCATCATTTTCCATCATCTTTCCCAAATAAAAACATGGAAACCCTAGTTTGGGGAGCTTGAAGTCAGCAAACTTACTTGACTTATTTGGGTAAGTATTCTTGTCCCGTTTTTAGTAATTTTCATGTTTTTGAGATCATAATAGCTTAATCTAACTATCTCGGGGATTAATTTGTAAAGATATCAAAGTACTATAGTTTTTCCATGGATGAGTATGCATGAATTATGAAGTTTTATGGTAGAAAATGAAAGGTTGTTGATAGATAAACAACTTTTGTAAAGTGAATTTTGATGAAATTATGATTTAGGGACTAAATAGAAAAGATATAAAATTTATGGAAAATTTTTGATTTTTATGAAATACATGGGATGATATTGTTACATGTAAAAATTGGCTAGGCTTGGGATAAGGATTAAATTACACGAATTTCATTTTTCGAGCCTAGGGATAAAATCGTAATTAATTAAAAGTATAGGGGCAAAATGGTAATGTTGAAAAATATGTGAATTGGATTAAATTGAACATAAATTTATGTTAAATTCATTCATATAGATCCGGATAGATCAAATACAGAGCTAGATCAAGGTAAAGAAAAAGTATTAGATTAGTAGCTTACAAGTACACGAACATTGTCGAAGTAAGCTCATGTAACTAAATTGTACATTTATATGTTTTAAATCGAATATTATTTTGTGTGATTTGTACAATTTCCTTGTATATGAAATCAATCAAAGATCCGACAATGTCCGACAAATATTAACTCTCGTTTGAATAAATGAAATATGATGGATACAGCGTTCCCGAATTGGTTGTGGTCTTGCATGTTGCGGACACACCACAGCTCAAAAGAGTGCCCTATTATTAGCTCACATGAGAATCTCGATATTTAGTTCTTACGAGCTTTCCATTATATGGTTCTTGCTAGCTTCTCGTAAATAGCTATTCGGAGCATCCCGATTTGGTTGCGATCCTGCATGTGTTGTGGACACACCACAACTCTTATGAGCATCCCGATATATGGCTCTTTGGACCTTCCCTATTAAAGGCTCTTTCATGAGCTTCCCGATTAATGGCTCTCCGAAGTTTCCCGATAGTGGCTGGTTTAAACTTCTCGATTATAGCTCTTATGAGTTTCCCGTTACATGGCTCACATGAGCCTCCCGTTATATGACTCGAAAGAGCTTCTCGGTTATATACTCACATGAGCATTCCCAAACATGAATTGATGGATTACAGTTGTGTACACTTCGTGTGTACTACCCGTGTATCTATCAATATTTTAAATGATTCAACGAGTAAAATCCTAACATGAGAATATATATGAATTTAAAAGTGAATTACTACCCGTATATACCTGAAATACATGGAATTTATATATAAACACAAGATGTGGAAAGTTTATGCTCATACATGTTTCTTGATATTCATGTAAAATACATGACTAACATGCTTGATGAGGATATGTGTTTAGGCATTTGGCCAAATTGGTTTGAGCATGTTTAGTTAGCTTACCTTGATTGTGAATTAAATGGTAAGTTAATTTCCTGTTATATAAACTTACTAAGCATTAAATGCTTACTCTGTTTTATTTCCTTTATTTTATAGTACTTCAGAAGCTCGTTGGGTTGGAAGCTTGGCGAAGATATCTCACACTATCCATCAGCTCGTTTCAATATAAATAGTAAATTAAATTTTAGGTTATAATGGCATGTATAGGTTAAAGGTTGAAATTGATGGTATGTATATGTTTGATTGAAATTATCCATTGTTATAGCTTGTAACTGGTATGTCTGATGTGTAAAAAGTGGGCTTAATATGTTAATATGAGTTTGAAATGGATAAATGATGGTAATCATATAGGCATGTTGATGATTGGTTTATGATAGTATAAATTTGGTAAAATATGCTTATATGTGTGTATCGTTAATTTGGTAAGTTTAGATTGTCAAACTTATGAATTGATATGTCATGCATAAGACTTAGTTTTGGTTTGGTTTGAGTGTTTTATATTGGCTTGTGAAAGAGTTAAAGTTTTAATGTAGGTGAAAGACAAAATAGGGTGAGAAACAAGGCTTAAAAATGACCTATTCGTCTACATGAGTAGAGACACGGGCGTTTGTCTCAGCCGTGTGTGACATAAGGCCAAGCACATGGTGTGTGACTTGGCCATATGTCCCCTGCATCTTTAAAAATCGAGAAACAGAATGCTTAAAATGTTCACACGGCCTGGCACATGGGTGTGTGGCTTGGCCGTGTGACCCAAGTCAGTGAGCACTTAATTTTGGACACGGGCTGGGACACAGCCATGTGCCCTACTTCAAATGCCTACACGGCCTGAGACACGTGCATGTCTCTTAACCGTGTGAGCCACACGGCCTGGCCACACAGGCGTGTGTCCCATGCATCTTGGAAATATTTTGAAGTTTTTCGAAAAATTCTCTTAGTACCCAATTTTGTTCCGACTTGTTTCTAATGTATAATTTGGGCCTCGAAGGCTCATATAACGGACAATATGATTGATTATGATTAGTTTCTGATATGAATTTGATATGGTTTAAAATACTTGCATTTGATCTGTAAATTTTTGGTAATGCTCCGTAACCCTCTTCCGACGACGAATATGGGTTAGGTTTGTTACACAATCAACATCAAAAAAAACCTGTTAAGGACACATTTGAAGGTTGAAATACTAGTCGATGATTAATTGTAGCTTAAACATATCTTAGGATCCATTTGATAGCAATCCAATGAACACCATGAGGTATATGCATGTGCTAATTGCCCTTGTTGACAACAAATACTATGTCAGGTCTGGTTAAGCACAAGTACTGCAAACCACCAACAACTTGCCTATATTTGGTATCATCAGTAATAGGTGAGCCAACCAGAGATGTTAGGGTGGGAGAACTCACCATAAAAGTGTTTATAGGTTTGGAATTGGCCATGTTAGCACGTTCCAATAACTCTCGAGCATAATTCTATTGGGATATATGCACACACTCACCATTTCAGGTGATTTCAAGGCCAAGAAAGTAGCTTAACTCTCTTAAGTCTTTTAAAGAGAATTTCTAATCAAGGTAATGGATCATTTCATCTAGTTTAGAACATGAGTCACCAATCACAATTATATCATCAACATGAAAAAATGAGAAGTACACAACCAGATGAAGTCTGTTTGAAGAACAATGATGGATTAGCTCGTGAAGTCTAAAACTTCAAATGCTAAACTAAGAATTCACGTAATTTCTCAAACCAAGTTCTTGGTGCTTGTTTGAGACCGTATAGATATTTGTTCAGTTTACAAGCTAAAGGAGTCCCATTTTCATCTAGGACCTCGAACCAGGTGGTTGCTTCATGTTCACATCTTCAGTCAAATCTCCATTTAAGAATGCATTGTTAACATCAACCTGGTGCAATTTTTATTTTTTTTGACACTGCCAAAACAAGAACTATTCAAACTGTGTTGGCTTTGACAACAAGACTGAATGTCTCTTTATAATCCATTCCAGCAACTTGAGAGAAACCTTGAGCGATAAGGTACACTTTATTACAAGCCACACTACCATCTAGATTTTTCTTGACATTAAATAAACATTTGTAGACAACAAATGGTCGATTAGGAGGTGGAGAGAGTAAACCCCAAGTATTATTTTTTACTAAAGCATGTAGTTCATCATTGACGACATCTTTCTATGAAGGAACACCCATAGCTTCATGGATGTTAGTTTGTTCAATAGAGTTAGTTGTGGCAGTGTAACCTTTTAGCTTGTAGATACCAACTTTGCTCCGGGTCAACATAGGATGAATGTTACCAAAATCAAGAAAATGATGATCTACACCTTTATAGGAAGATGATGAAGGAGTCATAACATCTCCACTTGAAACACCGTAATTTGTTTCTGGTGAAACTAGGGCTTCAAAGTGAGTAGAAATAGGAGAACACTAAGGTAACAATGTGATAGAGCCAGAAGCAACAGACACAAGTCACATAGGATGAGTGTTTAGAATTGGGGGAATCATAACAACTAGGAGTGAGATAAATGAGCCAGAACTATTTGGTAGTATACTGGAATTTGAAATTGAAGCTTTGGTAAAGGGGAAAACACTGTACACATGACCAATCTGATCCATGCACTTATAGCCTTTATGGTTAGGGGCATATCCCAAAAATATACAAGGTGTGGACCTATACTAGAGCTTGTGCCAATTATATGGTCGAAGTAGGGGATAACATAAATGTAACAACCCATTTTTAGTGGTACAATTAATGGTGGTTTCGGAACCCTATTTTCCAATGATAGAGTCAGTAAATATTATTCTTTAATATTTAAAAGTCTATTTTAGTATTATATTGAATTTTGGTGGAGGAATTTTATTGAATAGTTAGTTATTTAAGGTACAAGGACTAAATCGTAAAAGTTAAAATTTTTTATCGCTATTTTTATTTATTGGTTAAAAGGCTTGAAAAGTATTAAATAAAGGACTAAAATGATAATTAAACCATTGTGAGTATTAATAGACTATTGGTGGCCTTTTCTATTGATTGAATTTGTTTAAACTTATATTATTAATTAGTAAATAATAAAACATTATTATGGATTAAAAATTAAATGAGAAAAAAGGAATCATTCATTATCTTTTCTTCCTCCAAAAATCGATTCTAAGAGAACAAGAAAACCTAGCTCACATCCAACCTTTTCCCTTCAATTAGTAAGCCAATTTTTCTCAATTTCTCATCATTTTTATGTTTTTTAGATCCCAAGAGCTTGATTCAACTAGCTCGGGGACTATTTTGAAAATTTTTTAAAGTTTAGAAAAGTTTTCATTATTGAATCTTGAGGTTTTTGGTACTTAATTGATAGATTTTGAGCTTAGATATGAAAAAGGACTAATTTGTAAAGTGAAAGTTATTAGTTTTGAACATAAGGACTAGAGTGTAAATATTTAAAAATTGAGGTTAAATTTCTATAATTTTAGATATTATATCGATATATAAGGATGAAATTGAAATCGATTTCGAAATCAAAACTCAAATTTGAAAGTTATGACAAATTTTATTTTAGAGACTAAATTGAATAAAATGTAAAACTTGAGAGAATATCTGAGAAATAAAATTGAATTGATATATAGTTATAATATATTGTTAAATGATGTTTGGAATTGATAATTGAATTAAATTATGATTTAGATTGAGATTTAAATCAATAAGAGGATATTCGTGAAAAAGAGGAAATTACGGATTAGTCCCTAATGCCTTATCGATTGCTATTTTTGCTAGGTAGTCTCATATGGTGTAATGATTTTTAAATCATTTTAAATGCTATATTACAGACCTATGTATGTTTTGTTAAACTTTGAATTAATTGCAACTTAGTACTATCAAATTTGGACTAAATTGTAAAATGGTTAAATATGAACTTACATGATGGAATTATCCCGATAAAACTTCGTAAATGCATCATACACATGGTTACAAGTTGATTTTCAATGATTTCGAGATCAAGCATTTGTTACGGGCTCGAAGATATATATGTGACATAAGTTTAGCTCGGACGAGTAACTTAATGTTGTTTTATAAGTTTAGCTTGAACGAGTAACTTGATGTTATTTTATAAGTTTACCTCGGATGGCTACCCTTACATGTATATACAACTTTGACTAACTCTCTGATGTGTCAATAAAGCGAGTAACTTGACACTAATATATATTTAGCTCAGATGAGTAATCCAAGGTTGTTTAAAGGTTTAGCCCGGACATGTAACCTGACCTATACATAGCAAATTTGGGCAAGCTACTTGACATGTCAATAAAAGGTTTTGTAACACCCCTATACCTGGTTCGACCCAAGGAACCTAGTATAGGAATATTACATTTGGTGCCAAAGTGATTTTGGCTAATCACTAATAAATTTAAACATAAAAAAATGATTTCATTAAATTAATTCAATATTATCATTCTCAAGTTCAGGGACATTAACGGATATCCTACTATGCCTGTATATGCTTAAAATATGACTTTTGCACAAAATAGGGGCAAAGTATCGATACCTTTGGCCTAAATATCGATATTAAAAGTGCATTCTGTTTTGGACAAAACACTTGCAAAATTTGCTAAAACCCCCTGCATTGTTTTCAAGCCATTTCAAAGTTTAAAACCAATTCAAAGTAATCCCAAATTAACCTTATTTAACATATATTCAGTCAATTATGCATGTATGCATTTAGATTTTAATAATTCAATGCAAATATCACAAAATTTAAAATAAGTAAAGTTTTCATAACTTATAATTTAGTCCCTACTACTTGGAAACACACTTGATCTTCCTAAGTACATGCCATTCTATTCCAAAATATGAAACATACCCTCTTGGCACTTGGAGATGTGATGAAACAGATGTCCACGACCTCAACTACAACTCTTTAAAATCATTATACTTACGCGTTGAAAATAAATGTGTTAAGTTAGTGAAGACTTAATAAGTACCTATGATATTCAAAATATATTAAATTCTTTAATTCCTAATATATTAAATTCCTTAATTCCCAATTTCTTATTATCATATTCATTTGTAAATTTTTACTTATTTCACAATTTAATCCTTAAGTCCTCACATCAACCTATAAAAATTACTACTCTTTTTAATACATGTATCATGTTTCACCTTTTAGTATAAATTTTCATAATTTCAGCACTATTTCTTTCGCAATTTATTTTTACATATTTAACTTACTATTCATTGTCTTTCTTATACTCCTTCAAATACATTCAATTTGCTTATGTCTTCACTTTACTAATTCAATATTTTGAACATTAATTGGAGATAAACCTTTACCTTGTAACGAAAATTGTTTATCTTTTTAGCAGATTCCCAGTAGACTAAATAGAACACTTAGGATATACAGAATTAATATAGAGGTGCACTAAAGTGCACTAATTGAATAGTAGGCATCGAAGTGCAAATTACTAAGCACTGAAGTGCAAAATAGTGACACTAAAGTGCAGAACGATAAGCACCGAAGTGCGAAACGGTAAGCGCTAAACCGCAAGATGATAAGCGAGCTAAAATTTCCTTAACGACATGCCATCTATATCTCAATAGTTCTAATCTCGTCTACTTGGGAAAATTATATCATGCACACATATAACTTTTACACTTCCATATAATACTTTTAAATCTTTACAATTCAGTCATTGTAACAATAATCCATATACTTATATCTTACGTTATCTTTACTACATGTAATATATCTCTAAACTCAATATTCATCTATAATTCACTAATAATCCTTATCATGCATTTCACATATCACTTTTATATATTTTGTAATTTAGTCCTTAGCACAATTCAATACTTATTAATAACACATATAATATAATTCAATACTTATTTTACTTTTAATAACACATATAACCAAATTCAATGCTTATTAATATTCCAAAATTCACCACAACATCGAATTTTCTCATTTTAAGTGTTATGCACTTCACTTTTCTATTTCTAATATAAAATTTCCCAAATTTATGATTTAACCCTTAATTTCCACAACTTAGGAAATAATTGTAGTTTGTATTACAAAATTCATATATTCTTTTATTTTTCACTATGTGCTTTATTATCAATATTTTCCTGTAAACTTTTATAACTTTCCAATTTAATCACCTTTTATCACAAAAGTTCTCGATTTATTATTAAATAAATTTTCTTTCACATCTCACTTAATTCACATAATTAATTCGACTATCTCATTTTGCACATCAAATTTCTATGTATTTCACTTGTATTATTTCCACCACATGTATTTCTCAAGTCTTTTTGTAACACCCTGATTTTTGGGGTTAGAAGTTTTGAGGTTTTAAGTAAGGGTCAATGAGTAGGTTGAACTATTGTGTTTTTTTTTCGCATTCTAGTGTCAAAATGAGCCTATTGGTTTGGTGGTTTGATATGTGTTAGTTTACCTCTGGGTTTTGGGTTCGAATCCTCATGTATGATTTAAGGAAGTAGTTTTATTTTAGATTTGTTTTTTTTTTAAGTTTTAAAATATTTATTTATTTTTAATTTCATTTATTTTGAGAGAGGAAGTTATTCTAAAAACACATTTTTATTTCATGTTCTTCCTCATTCTTTTTTTCTGGTCTCCAGTATCCTCTGTTATTTTATTTTCTGTTCATTCCCAAAACTCAGTTTCCTTTTGGTTTTCTTGTTTTCTTTCATTTTATGCTTTTGCTATCCATCGATCTGTCAAGGGTGATTGTTCTCGTGTGTCTCGTTAATCGGGTGTGAGTCAAGTTTCCAAGCAGTTTGGTGGAGCGAATTGATCAATTTTTGGTGTCGATGTTCTAATTTAAGATGTGTATTCTAAACTGTGTAACTCGGTATTGAAGTGTTGTGGAATTCAGTAACTTCTTGTGTGTTTCGATAATTGAGTAATTGAAGTGTTATCTTGTTATTAAATTGCATGAAATTTAATATATTATGGAGTATTTCTGAGTTACCAAGGATTGGTGATCATTTTGACAACAAAGACACTATTTGCAGCCTGTTTCGGTGTGGTTTCATGACCACACAGGTGGCCACAGGGGCTGTCCACATGGCGCGGTCCACACGACTGTATGCTTTTGGGAAATTAGGGTTTTTGACAATTTCTGTTGCCACATGACCGTGTGGCTACTGTTTAAGAATTTTGTTGATTTTCATACGGGCGTGTGCCTAGGACACACAGCCATGTCCCTTAGCCATACGGGCATGTGATATTTCTACACGGTCATGTTTACTCTACACATTATTTTGGCACTTTTGGACAGTGAGTTACGCGGGCTGCTCACATGGCCATGTAGCTGGGTCACACAGGCATGTGCAACTTACACGTGGGCGTGTAAACCTCCACACGGTTGGGGCACATGGCTGTGTGGCCCTGCTTCTCAGTTTTTTGTCTTGTGTCATAAATTGATCCGTTTCAATTCTTTTGTAGCCCAATGTTCTTAGAGGCCTCTGTATTTGTGTTAGGTATTCAGTTTCGGCTTGGAATCATGTGAGAATTCGTAACTTTAGCCATAGTTTTATGGCATGTCTAAGTGTTAATGTGATGTGATTTATGAAATTGATACGCTATTTAATGATAGAATCTGAGTTAATCTGATATTGATCCTGTGCAACTGAATAAATGTATTTATGTTTGCAAAATCTATTGCTATATGTTTTTCTGCAAATAGTGTGCATTTTGCATTTGCATGAAAATTTTGGGATTTTAGTTGTAAAGAGAAAGGAGTCTATTTGGGTAGTTTAACTGCAATATTTTTGTACGGCGGTACATCTGCAAGAAACATATGTCAGCTTAGCTGTATATTATTATCAGAGTGGTTTAGTTCCACCATTTGTGGTGTGTAGGGTGGATGGACCTAACATGGTCTTATGTGGTGTGCAGGGTGGATGGGCTTGATATAGATCATGTGTGGTGTGCAGGGTGGTCGAAGTGGTGTACGGATGGTTGGGTGGGTTTTGACGTGTTGTATTCGGTTTGTATTTGAGCATATGTGTCTGATTAAGATTTTGTTAAAATTGTTTGCGAATGTTTATACTTATTTGATATGTCGTACCTCTGATTACCACTTTAAGGTTTTTATACACGAACTGTGGTTCTTGTTTGAGTTAATTGTTTTTGAAACCTCACCTTTTGTCGTTTTTTTACGTTTCGAACTCACACTAAGCTCGCATAGCTCACCCTTTAGTTTTCTCCCTTTTAGGTACTCTCGTGTTCTATAGCTGGACTAGGCAGCCGGAGGTCTTAGATAGGTCTGATTTGAATTAATCAATAAAGTGATTCTTCTAATCTTAATTCGTAAACTATTTTGAACTGTTATTAATTATAAGAACTGTGGTATAATTTAATTTTGGGCTTTCGTAAATTGATAAGCTAATTTGTTAAATCCTAAATTGTTAAACGATCCAGTGCGGTTTTAGCAAACTGTTTTGCAAATGAGTTTTAAACAAGCCTTTGTTTGTAAATTGCTTTTAGATCACTTTGGTGGTCAATGTGACCTCTGAGATTCGGTCGAAACTTTTAGGCTAGGTTTTGGGGTGTTACACTTTCAATTTAGTCCTTGTTTCCATAAAATTTCACATTTTCCCATAATTTCACTTATCCAACACTTTGTATATTTTTCACTATCAGATAACCCAACTTTTATACTTTTATTATAATTTCGCACTTCACATGATAAATTATTTCACACTATTGTTTTACTTAATTACCACCTAGTTTACAAAGATCACATTTTAATCCTTGAATAACAAGGAAGTTCATGGGTACTTACCTCTTTTCTATCAAAATCTCTTGTTTTATTTTTATCCTACCACTTGATTCACTTACTCAACCTCCCTCTTCATCAACATGTCAAAAACACAATATTTCCTCATGAGAAATCTTTACTTTAACACCATTTTTATGCTTTTCTATCACTACTAAACTTAAAAATAACATAAAACCTTAAATTCATACCTTATGCTCTTAAAACCAAACTCTAACTTGACTTTCTCTCTCCTCCAACTTCTATTTTCTTGAATCTAACTTGGTATTCTAGCTCTCCATAGTCTCCTTATTATTTTTATCTCTTGGTGGCTATGGAAATTCTTTTGATTTCTAAGTGAAAATGGTGGATTTTTTTGTGAAAGGACCAAATTGTAAAGAAAACAAATTTTCTTTCTTTCTTTCTTTTCTTATCACGTTGGAAGCATGGAAAGATGAAGATTTCCTTTCTTATATACTAAGTAAAAATTAATAAAACATAAATAAATGTCTAATCAAAATCTTAATAAACTAATATTTATCTATTTAATTAATCTAAAATATCACCAACATCATCATTACTCTTCAAAATTATCTTTCTTGCTAAATGACCATTTTGCCCCTTATGATTCTTCAAAATTCCTCCATTGAATCATCACTCATTTTAGTAAAATTGTGATTTAGTCCTAATTATCTGCAATTTGGTCCTAATTCATCCATTTTCATTAGTTTCTAGATCCTTCCACCCTTAAAATATTTGCACCATTGGTCCTTTAACTTTTCCATATTTATACTTTAACCATTCAAATTTTGAGTATTTACTCTTGGGCCATAAAAATTTTCTCACTTTTACGATTTAGTCCTTTCTTGAATTAATACATCATAATATACTTCCTAAGCAGATTTTGTTGACATAACTCAAATTTTCCTTTTTTGTCACTTTATTTCCTTATTTTACTATATTTTAAGGATAGTATCTCACTTTCTTATTGTAACAACTTTCGGGGTGTTACAGGTTTAGCCCAAATAGGTAACCTGACATAGATGGATATATAAATATGTTCAGTTCGGACAGGTATCAGACGTGATTGGTATCAATGTATTGAGTTCTTTTATGATGTTTCATCAAGTAACTTATATGATAGGAAAGGGAAATTAAATGTTACAAATTAAATTATTAAAGATAGCAAAGTGAAGGATTTGATAACAAGTTTGAATACATTTATATAATCGAATATGAATCAAGCCCACCTTGTTGTTATTATGTTTGGGTATGTTAGGTGAAATTGGTTATACACATTAGTTTAACCTTTGTACTTGTTATATGAGGTAAGTTAACCGTTTATATTCATATGAGCTTACTAATCATTCTGTAATGCTTACCCCATTGATTTTCATTTTCCTGTATATTTTGACTTGCATAATATGTCGATTTGATCCTCAAGGAGCTTACACTATCCATCTCTTGATTCGATAGACTTTTAGTCGTTTTAACTAGGTTATATGTGGGATGTACTTAGGAGTGTCTAGTCGTTTGAAATGTTAAATATGTTTTGTGGCATAGTTAATTTTGAACACCTTTGGAAACTTATGGTAATGTTGAATTGCTTATGTTCATAGTTTCGGTACATTCTTGCGCATAAATGGATGGACAATTATAATGATTTATGTGCATATGAACCAACTTGTGGTATGGATTGGATAAGTGTTATGGGATGTTATAAATAGGTGGAATGGTTTGTATTGATTCATGTTACATTGTAGTGATTTGGTGCCAAATGCGGCATATTAGTTTTGTGGATTGATTATATGTTATGTTTTGACATGGAATTGGTATGTTTTGAACAGTTTTAAATGAGGCCAAAAGCATTCTTTAGCCTATCTGGTTGGTTGGTTTGAAGCAAGTACCCAATGGTCAAATTTTGCTAAAAATAGGTTTCTCGTCCCGACATCGATCTTCACTCGTCATAATGTCGACCAATAGATTGTGACATCTCGACACTAAGTGGTCCAGCGTCGTGATGTGACATTCTATTTGGTGATGCCACGATGTGGAGAAAATCTCGTCACGACATCGACCCTATATTTTTCAAACTTTGCAATTTGGTTCTTGTTCAATCCTGTGTTAACTCTAGAGCTCATGAAAGCTCGTATTAATCTCGAGAAATGTTTACAATTGTTTTAAATGAATTATATTATGATTAATAATAATTTTTTCATCAAATTTACAGTTAAAGGTCTATAATTATTTCGTTTTGTACTGTAGCATTTTGTACTTTAGACCCGACAATCGGGACAGGTTAGGGGTGTTACAATAAACACCCGAAAACTCTAAGCAACTGATACTTAGGTTGTTGACCAAAAAATCTCTCTACCAAGGACATCCCACTCAATGCCTTTGTAGGAAGCAAATTCATGAGGTAAACTGCAGAATAAAAAACATCAGTCTAATAAGAAAAGGGCAGAGATGCCTATGCAGGTAATACCAAACTAGTTCCTACAATCTGTTTATGACGTCGTTCCACCAGTCCATTTGTTCAAACGTGCTTGGGTAAGAGAGGCGATGTGCAGTGCCAAAATTCTTAAGAGATGGATCAAAGCTTCTAAATTTACCTCCATCATCCGTCTAAAATTGTTTAAGCTTAGCTCCCAACTGTAGTTCAACAGTGTTTTGAAAGACAAGAAGGCTTGCAATGCATCAAAATTTTTCCTAAGAAAATTAATCCAAGTATGAATTGAAAATGCATTCACAAAGGAGATATAGTATCGATAGCCTGAAAAGTAACAAGGGGCCAGACACCACAAGTCAGCAACAATGAACTCAAGAGGAGCAGAGTGCACTGATTTAATGGACATAAATGGTAGATTGTGTCTATTACCAAGCTTACAAACATTACACAAAGAGAATGACTTATTTTTGGGAATTCTAGCATTCGAAGACTTTAATACTTAATTTACAACATTGAAATCAGAATTTGACTTTTGTAACGACTCATCCGCAACTGTATTTGTAGCAGTTGATGCAAGTTCACTGGTGGCAGGTAGGAACTGATATAACCCGTTTGACTCAATTCCTTGAAGCAAAATTCAAAATGTTTCCAAGTCCTTTACATAGGAATAGTTCAAATAGAATTCAAAAAACACTCTATTATCATTTGCAAACTTTGAAATAGATAATAGAGTTTTTTTTTTTTTAATATCAAGAACATACAACAAATCTTTAAGAAGCAAAGTGTTAGAATCAAAAGATAAAACAAATTTTCCAACATAAGAGATAGCTATAGTATGACCATTACCTATATCCACCTTCCTTGACCCATTATGCAAGTTGCACTTAGTGAAATTTACAGGGTCACTGGTCATTTATGTTGTAGCCCCACTATTAAGGCGCCATGCTTGGTCAGAAACAGCAGATAGAGTGGTTGTCACCGATGCAACATTGGCTTGTATTATGTTTGAAGCACTTGTAGAAGCCAAAATAACTCTTGGAGGGGCTAGAAAAGGATAAATCAGGATAATGAGGATGAGGCTCAGACTGATAACACTCAAACAGTCCATGATCAGTATAACACATGTAGGCTAAAGCAGTCTTGTAACTCAAGTGAGTAGATGGCTTAATGGAACATGAGCCCATGTCCTTAGATCTAAAACTAGGGTTTTCATTATTATCATAATCATAGGTTGAGTCATACCTGTAGTAGCACCAACGAGTAACGTGACCGATCTTGCCATAGGAGATATAATATTGATAGCATGAAGAGTAACAAGGGGCCAGACCCCATAAGTTAGTAATAATAAACTCAAGAGGAGAGTACACTGATTTAGTGGACATAAATGGCAGTTTGTGGCTTTTACCAAGCTCACAAGCATTACACAAAGAGAATAACTTATTCTTAGGAATTCTAACATTACAAGACTTCAATACTTGATTTACAACATAGAAAAGAGGGGTGACCAAGTCTTTGATGCCAATGATTGAACTTGAAATCTGAATTTGACTTTTGTAATAAATCATCCTCAGTTGTAATTGTAGCAATTGATGTAAGCTTAGTGGCGGTAGGTAGGAACTGATATAGCCTATTTGACTCAATGCCTTGAAGCAATATTCGAAGTGTTTCCAAGTCCTTTACATACAAACAGTTCAAATAGAATTCAAAAAACACTTTATTATCGTTTGCAAACTTTGAAATAAATAATAGATTTTTTTGAATATCAGGAACAAACAACAAATCTTTAAGAAGCAAAGTGTTAGAACCAAAAGATAAAATAAATTCGGCAACATAAGAGATAGTTATAGTATGACCATTACCTATAACCACCTAAATTGACCCATTGTACTAGCTGTACTTAGTGAAATTGACAGGGTCATTGGTCATGTGTGTCGTAACCCTACCATCAGGGTACCACGGCTAGTCAAAAACAGCAGGCGGAATGGTTGTCACTGATCCAACATTGGCTTGCATTATGTTCGAAGCACTTGTAGAAGCTAAGGAACTCTTGGATGAGCTAGAAAAGGATGAATTAGTATAATAAGGATGAGGCTCAGACTAATAACACTCAAACGGTCCATATTAGTGTAGGATATGTAGGCTAAAGCAATCTTAGACTCAAGTGAGTAGATGGCACAATAGAAGACGAGCCCATATCCACATATCCAAAACTAGAGTTTTCATTGTTGTCATCATCATAGGCCGAATCATACCTATAGAAACACCAACGAGTAACGAGATCGATCTTGCCACAAATTTGACATTAAGACTGCATTCCACCACCAAATCAACCATGCTTTCATCTTTGAAAAAAATTAGTTGCTCGATTAGACCTAAACAATTAAGGTGGTGGTTGTGCAGCATATACAGGGAAAGATGGGGAGGAAGAAGGTTTACTCACCATAGCAAGATTTTTCGAGAATATGACCTGAGACAAGTGGGCTTTTTGAAGTGTTTCAACATCCAACAACGCTATTGTGATTCCTTGTAGATCAAATAGTACATGACTTATTGTGATTATTGACATAACATGATCAAACTCCAGGGAAAGGCTATTGAGAATCATTGATTGATGCTCTTCTTAATACCCATATTGACCACAACCCACCAAACAATCACACAAATGTTAAATTTCGACCAAGTACACCGGCATAGAAAGTTCATTTTTCTTGAAATGATGGAGAATATGTACCTTATAGTTTTGGTTGTGGATTGTGTGCCAAATATTCTTGTCAAAGTCTCATAAAGTTTATATTCAGAAGTGAAATTGCCAATCAATTGATTATGTAGCAGAACACTTACTGTGGAAAGGAGCTATGTCAATAAAGTCAAATCTTACTGTTCGTACTCGGCATACATTGGCTTTTCAACAGAAACACCATCATCACCAACAATAATTCATGGTGCATAGTAATCGACCGATCAATGAACTAGTGTAATCGATGAGTCTTGATTACAAGCAATGCATGATGTTTCCAGGACAAAAAACTTACTATCATCTATAAGAATTGCCACTTTTTGAGAAGCAAAGGCAAGGGGTTTGAAGAACTTCCAATTTGTCAATTCTGCTGAGACTACAGAACCCATGATTGAAGCAATGATCAACAAAAAAAAAATAACTTTGATACCATACTAGAAATATAAAAGAAAAAGAGTAATTCATTAATCATACTGTTAGAATATAGGGGCCTTTGAGTATTTATACACTAGAGGCTTAATAGAAGTTATAACAAAAATTGATAACATAAATGGAAACTACACAACTAGATTTAGTTGAGCCTAACTTACAACAATTATCTAGTTACTTCGTCTAATATTCCATAGGTACGGGAGGGGAGCCAAGTAGCTAATAGTATGGTTGCCTTTGTCGAAAATCTCCCTTTACGCCTTCATGTTTGTGCATCTCCCTATGACTTTATTTTAAAAGGCTCTATATGATGTTTGTAGCATGGTTTTGCCTAGATTAGTTACTATGTCATTGTTTTATTTTCCCCATTTAAAAAAAATAAATTCAATTATTGAAATGCAATCAATCATAAAAAAAATTGATAAATTTTTTTGGGTGTAAATTCAAGATGTTTGGAAGTTACATTTAACTTGAGACGCAAGTTACTATCATCTATAAGAATTGCCGCTTTTTGAGAAGCAAAGATAAGGGGATTGGAGAACTTCCCATTTGTTGATTTTTTTGAGACTGTAGAATCCATGATTGAAGCAACGATCGACAAAAAAATAGCTTTGATACCATACTAGAAATATAGAAGAAGAAGAGTAATTCATTAACAATACTCTTAGAATATAGGGGCCTTGTGTATTTATACACTGGAGGTTTAATAGAAGTGATAAAAAAATGGATAACAAAAATGGAAACAATATAACTAGATTTACTTGAGCCTAACTTATAGAACTTATCTAGTTACTTCCTCTACTATTCCATAGGTATAAGAAGGGGAACCAAGTAGCTAATATCATGGTTGTCTTTCATGGAAATCTCCCTTTACGCCTTCATGTTTATTCATCTCTCTATGAATTTATTTTAAAAGGCTCTATATGATGATTGTAGCATGGCTTTGCCTAGATTAGTTAACATGTAATTGTTATATTTTCCCTCTTCTTTAAAAAAATAAATTCAACGATTGAAATGCATTCAGTCATACAAAAAAAAATTGATACATTTTCTTTTGGTGTAAATTCAAGATGTTTGGAAGTTACATTCCACTTGAGACGCAAGTTACTATCATTTACAAGAATTGCCGCTTTTTGAGAAGCAAATGTAAGGGGATTGAAGAACTTCCCATTTTTCGATTCTGTCGAGATTGCAGAATCCATGATTGAAGCAACGATCAACAAAAAAATTAGCTTTGATAATTTACTAGAAATATAGAGTAAGAAGAGTAATTGATTAATCATACTCTTAAAATACAAGGGCCTTGTGTATTTATACACTGGAGGCTTAACAGAAGTGATAACAAAAATGGGTAATAGAAATGGAAACTACTCATAACTAGATTTAGTTGAGCCTAACTTACAGCAGTTCTTCCTTTACTATTCCATAGGTATTAGGAGGGGAACCAAGTAGCTAATAGCATGGCTGCTTGTGTTGAAAATCTCCTTTTATGCCTTCATGTTTATGCATCACCCTATGACTTTATTTTAAAAGGCTGTATATGATGATTGTAGCATGGTTTTGCCTAGATTAGTTACTATGTAATCTTTCTATTCCTCCCCTCTTTAAAAAAAAATTAAATTCAATGATTGCAATGCAATGCTATCATACAAAAGTATTGATACATTTTTTCCTCTTCATTTGACATGTATACAAATTGCATTAACAAATGATTGTATGCAAATCTCTCTCACTCACTCTTTCTTTTATTTTTGTTTTATTGTCTGATCAATTCTGTGATTGAGCACGACATTGAACAATCAAATTATACTTGCAGCAAACTAACGTGTTTTTCAATATTCCCTTATTTTTTTTAGTACTTCTTGTGCTTCTTGAGAATTGTTGGTACATCCCCATATTTTATACTATCCCCTTATAATTTTTTATGCATCGTCATAATTTTTTATACTTCCTCAAATTTTTTTGATGTTCCCTCATAATTTCAAAAGGAGGCTTTTAAATGAGATATAATTGTGGAGTTAAAAAAAATATTATTTTTGTATATTAAGAAATATCAATAAAATTTTCGAAAAAATTGGTAATTTTTAAAATAATATTTTTCATTCTAATATTTGGTACAAACCAAATATCGATTTTTCCTATAAAATTTTTTTACTATTTTTTAATTTATCCTTATATATAAAATTTTCCGTACCGAATATTAGTATGCAAAAT